>JAYRBV010028126.1:0-20691 GCA_036023255.1 Mitrocomella polydiademata
TTATTACATCACTCGTCGTTTTCCCAAAGGGCTATTAATGATTATGAATAGCCTTTTGTTAAAGTTTGGTAGCTCATCATTAAAATCGCATGCTTTTGAATTTCTTGCATTATAAAATAAAATATATTTTTCATCCACATGAAATAATTTTTGTTACGTTTTTCAATAAAAACACTGCAAACATATTATATTTGCATAGATTAAGAGATTTCTTTTAGCCATTCACGACGCAGAACCGGCCAGAGTTGCCAAGGACCATCTCCCGCGTCGTCAAAAAAATTAAAATAGCGGAGAAAAGCCCTGGGAACGAGGTTGTCGTTAAACATCTTTGCTATCAAAAAACGAATACGAAAAAAAAAAAAAAAAAAAAAAACATTCAAAAAGTAATATACTACCTTTTAAAGTTCGATATTTATTGGCTTAGGATAAAAAAATAATACTCGTAAAAAGCACTAACAGGAAATACCTAGGTTCTTATAAGTAAAACTCTTTGATTATTCATACGGGCTCATCTGGCAGTTTCGAAATGTTGGTTTTTTAGTCAGCAGATAAGAATGCCGCCAGCAGATAATCCATACTAAGACAAGATCCTCCAACAATCTAGAGACATGATCCTTTGGAAAGATAAATTGTTTTAAATTGTTGATTATCCCTATACTTCCTTGTAGGGTTGAAAATACAATTTTAATAAACTGTTTTTATAAACAAAGTGATGGTTTCGATTTTTTTTTTCTTTTTGCTTTATTGGTAATGCCATTACATCTTCTTTAACTTATTGAGTTAGAAAATCTAAAAACGGTTATATATATGTGCAAAAATATATATACGTTAGATTTGTACTGTGTATAAAATTGTGTTTACGATTTGAAAATTTGCGTGGTATGTCATTGTGTTTAAAGTTTGATTTGCACGAATCAATGTTCAATGGGATCTTGTGGTTTATTGATAGTTGGAACCGAGCCTATAGTCTTTGTTGACTCTATTGTTCAATTTGAAAAGAAAAAAATCCTTTTGTAGTTTTTGCTATTTTAATTAAATTAAAGAGTAAAGGTCATCCACAAAAGTTAATTCCCACCAAAAGCAATTATTTCGCGGCTTTTGCTGAACCGCGAAATTTTCTTCCCGCGAAAGTTTGTGACTCTATCTATAAAGTTATAATATCACGTTTTAAAAAGCATTTGCGTAAAACGTTGTGGGCACGTTTCACTTTTGTACTTTACTTTTAGAATTTATGATTACTCATCATTGGCAAGAATCACGCGGTAAGGAAGTTACAGTTAATTACTAACAATATCCAAATGATATTGCTATTAAATTAATGAACAACTGGATAATTATCTTTGCAATCCATAATGAGCCCCATAAAAAAAATCATGATGATGAATAGAATTTCTGACAGGAACAACTCAAATTTATTTTTTTCTATTAAATGTGTTTATCTAAGAAGTATTAACAATAATATTTTGATAATGATTTGATAATGGTGATTAATATTTTATACAATAATGATATTTATAAAATCAAATAATTTAATGTAAACAAACGTGAGTCAAATAATGACTAGGATTGCGATTTTTAAACGAGGTCAGCAACCTTTTGGAATGAAAATATTTGTTTTTAATTTCCTGGCTCATTGTGAATAGAATCTGGTTTTTGTGTAGGAAGAGGTCAAAAATGACTCATTTATATAATTTCAAGTATCCTGTATCAGAATATCTCTAGAGGCATTTATTTGATTCTGAACATTGTCTCTAAATTTACCAAATTAAGAAGCATTTTTTTCGCTTGATGCGGTGATTTTTTTTATATAAATGCGCAATAAATAAATTTTTCCTCTCTCCATTATCCAATTACTATGCATAAAAGCTTTTACCACGATGCACTTATTACATTTTTCCGAAACCCTTTCCGGTTTGAACATTGACCATGCCCTTGTATAGAGTCTTTCCTGTTATTTCTTAATTTATTTCTTCCATATTTCCTATAATACAATAGGCATTTGCGAGAAAATGACCATATTGAAACATTTACCAGTGGAAATCCAACAATATTCATCAATATTCGCATTTTACAGGCCTCTTTATTTTTTGTTACCAAGCAGAAAATTTTTATTCAATCAAAAATTCAGAGCGCCAAGCCGAACCGGCTAAACACTACACCACCGAGAAACCGGAAACAACCGGAGCTTTGCACTTGTACAGTAGTAGTACACAAGAGACATAGAGTGCTCAATTTCTACGGAAAGACCGTTATACTACAGACACCGTGTTTTGCAAATGATAGTGCTCCTTAGTGTGGGTATAGTCCAAGTTATCGATGATGCATTGTGTAGGATTCAAATTCGGAACCCTAGGGCGCCGAGCCAAACCGGAACCGAATAAATTAATATTATATCGTTTTAAGAAAGTGAAAATATGTGTAGCGAAAAAGACAGGCGCCTTGAATTTTTGGGTCCATGGTAGGAGTCCGACAACACACTAGTCCGACATCTCAATAGTCCGACAAAACCAAACATTCAAACGTATCGTTTGTCCGACATTTCACTCTTCCGATAGCCCACATGTCCGACATCATTTGTCCGACAAGTAATAAAAGTACCATTTGTCCAACAATAGTGGAAATTAAATTTCTTGATATTGACGCATCCGCCACCTGTTTTGGCTCAAATTAGTCCGAAAATACAAAAAGGGCTTATAATTTGCTGAAGTTATGCACAATGACTAGGTCAATTGAGCTAAATTCAACATTTTGTCACTTGTTGCAAAATGGTCGGACAAACGAGCTGTCTAACAATAGTTGTCGAACAAATGAGATGTCGGATACTTGTACTGTCGGACAATTGATACCAGACACTATAAAAAGTCTCGTTTGTCCTATAATGTCAGGCTTTGTCGGACTATTGAAATGTCGGACTAGTGTGTTGTCGGACTACTACGCGCACCTCACCTTAATTTCTTTTGTACCTGTGCCAAGATCAGTTATCACATCACGTGAATTCAAAATAAACTCGGAAATAAAAATGAAACTGACTTTGAGTTTCACAAATGAAGAAATAAAAAAGAGCAAACTCACTTGTTTGATAATGGAAATTTTCTTGTCATGGTTTCAATTTCTGCTTTTCTTAACTTGCGAGCAATATTCGGCGAAGTGGCACTAACGGCAAAACTAATACACAATATTGGACAGAATAGTGGTTTACTCTTCACTTTTTGCCTACTCCCCACCTTCAATATTGATCACGACGTCAAATAATCTGCATAAAACAACTGAAAAGCATCTTTTACAACATTGAATTGGGGGAAGGGGATGTTGATTTTTAAACAGGTTAAAAGTGTTTTGACCAAGATTGCAGGCTCCATCGATCGTAGGGGGAAGGGGTAGCTAGCCTTAGAAACCGACAAGTATGTGCAGACCAAATTTTAAACTATAATTTTGTAATCGCGATATTTATTTATTTATTTATTTATTTATTTATTCTTTCTTTAAAGTTGGTCGACCGTAGTTACATGTAACTAATTTAATCCAACATAATGGATAGGACTGGGTTAAAGAGAATCTGGAATTGATGTTTCGTGATTTGTCGACCCTTAGAGGGACTTTTCAAACGTTAAAAAAGCTATCGTTATGTTCGGCATATACCCGTATGCCCCATTAAACTTCTGCAAGCGCCATCAGATCTACCTGCTAGTTTGTTACACAGCCCGAAGGGTGCATTTATAATTATGTTTCTGCGTGAAAGCAGTCTCTTCAGTGTCCTTGCGACGCTGGGTACCAGCTAGTTTGTTATACTTTTTTTAAATATAGAAAGGTGAGTGTACGTGCGTATGTGTATACAGTAACTTTTGCCAATTGTTTTCAAATCAATGAAAACCTCCTAATTCACGTTTTTTCCTTTGATACATTTTATGGGATTTACTGTGCTTATTATTAGAATCACATACCTCCATTAAAGGTCTTTAATATTACATTAGAGTAAGTCATTAAAATCCAGAAATGGGAGAGGAGACCCACAGTTCCTGACTCACGCAAAAAAAATTCGCGTATCCAATTATACGGCATAGGGTTATGTTGAAATATCGGAAAAAGAAGAATAGCCTTTTTATTACATCAATCAATGGAAAGGAGCTGTGCGGTAAACCTAAATGGACGTTTTTGTGATTATAATTGGCTTTAATGCTGACAAATTGAAACCAATGCGTCAATCAAGTTTTCGCGATTTACGATGTAAAATTTACGTGATTTACAAAATTAATTACCGCTTCTTCTAACCCTAATGACAGAGATCAATGTTCTTTAAAATGCCAATAAAGCCAATAATTGGCAAATTAAACGAGGGAATTACTTCAACTTTATTGCTATTTTGATTGCAATTTTTAATTTCTGAGTTGGAAATGATTTTCTCGTTAATAACTATTAATTTTGTCAAGCATATTGCATCACATTTTCACTTCCATTGTCTTTATTTGTTGAGACAGAAAAGCTTTTTTTCTTTCTTTTTTGTTCAAAGTTATGCTTATACGTAAAAGCACGTGTTAAATTCCGAATTATTAACCTTAGTGCTTGTACAGGGTGAACCATTGAAAAATACGTTATTGAAAACCATTTTTGAAATGAAGAACAGTCATTTTCTGATTAATCATTCAGCAATTAATATATTTTTATTTAGCACCCTCGTGGCTGTATAGTATACTACACCGTGCATAGCTCCCGTTAGTTGAGCACTCTGGTCCCATACTGGTACTATCACGTGTTTTGGTGGTGAAGTGGTTAGCCGGTTCGGCTCGGTATCATAGAATGCTAACCTCGAATCCTACCTAATGAAATTGGAAATTGGAACTGTAGCCACCCTTAGGAGCCCTAATAGAGGGCGAAACACATGTCTGTGGATAATGTCATAAATTTTTATGTATGTGAAATGTAAGAGAAAAAGTACAACCTCGTTCCCAGGGCTTTTCTCCGTTTTTTTTTTTGTTTTTTTTGACGACGCGGGAGAAGGCCCTGGCCCACCGTTTTTGCGTCGTGATTGACTAAAAGAAATCTCTTAATCTATGCAAATTATATGTTTGCAGTTTTATTTATTGAAATAACGTAATAAAAATTATTTTGTTTGATAATGCAAAAATTTCAAAAGCATGCGTTTTTGAATAGGAGCTATAAAACTTTAACAAAAGCATATATTCACAATCAGTAATAGCCTTTTGGGAAAACGACGAGTATTAGGTAATAGTAATGTCTGTTAAGTAGAAAATCAACAGCACTCTCTTACGCATGGTTTTTCTTCAATACAACTGTAACATTTAAAGAAAAGAGCGTTTTTTGCAGGAGATTACTTTGGAGTAATTATAATACGTAAGAGTGTCACATAATTAAAATCTGCTCGATTTGAGCAGCTTTTTCTCAGAGTGGGCCAGGGCCTTCTCCCGCGTCGTCAAAAAAAAAAAGCGGAGAAAAGCCCTGGGAACGAGGTTGAGAAAAGTACTGTATATAAAGAAGTACGCAGAAAAACACAACCATCGAAGCGTGGAGCAAATTACTAAAGGAGGTAGTAAACTCCAAAAACACTTCGCTTTCAAAAAGAACCTAGAGAAGCATGGGACGAATTACCACTGAAGCTAAACCATACATTATGAGCATTTCATAGCGAGGCAATTTATATGCTTGAGAATTGTATTTCTTTATAATAATAATATTAATAATAACAATAAAGAAATAATGTTTATCTTTAAAATTGTATACTCTAAAATCCCTCTAAAATTTGTTGCTTCAAGCCTAAAAATGAATAAGTGTTTTGAATTGATTATAATAACTGGGTGCAATTTAATCTGATCAAATAAATTCCATGAACTAGATGTTATTCTATTTTTGACACACTAAGTGCAGTTGAAGAGCAAACAAAATGCCGGTGATGTTTATCAATTATCAAATTAGGTCTCTGGTTTATCATAAGTTGAACTTAATGTTGCATTTCCTTACGGTGTTCTTTTTACAGCTATTGCTTGTCTGATTGAGAAGAAAAAAACCACCAGCAAAGCTTCGGAAGTAGAGATTTGAATGAAAAAAGGATTATTTATACTGTTTACTAGATAATGTTTTTATTTGCAAGCAAACAAGAAGAAGAAAACATCATTATCATTCACAGGACTTATTTGGAAAGCAGTTTGTAGACTTGAAACACTGAAGTTACTCCCTGTATAAATAATTTTAATAAATTTTCAAATATTGCTATTCAAAACACAATGAATGATATTGGAGTCAGTTTTAACTTTTCCATAACAATGCAGCTTATTCATTTCACAATCTGTCGTATACGGGATATATTTATATTCTAAAAGAGGAAAAATTCTCTTGTTTTTTAATCATCATCTGTTTGTAAAATATTTTTTTTCTGTATACAAGAAATGCTTCACCTCAGAAAATCATAAAACAAGAATCAAAAGGTCGACCGGTATTAAGGATGTGCAAACACTTTCCCTCCTATCAACGCTAATTTAACCGGGGACGTGAAAGAACAACGGGAGGAAATTTTAAAGGTTTTTTTTTTTACAGTTAAAATCAGATTCAAAATACGTGTCCAACTTATACTGCTCCACGATAAGGATGTAGTTAATTTTCTATAATTAGTGTAAATGCGTAAACCGCACTGAAATATGTTTCTTCTCGAACACACATATACATATAGGAGGAAACAACCTCAAGTTGGGCTGTTTCGAGAGGAAATTGAACAGTTTCCGTTATGTGATTTATCAATTTCGCTATCTTCTACTTCTACTAAGCGCAAAAAGAAAATAATGGAGTAGAAATTGGTGAATGACGCATCGCCTACTTACCATATTAAGGCTTCAATATTGAACTTCCTTTTACGTTATTTTATTCAGTGTGAAACGAAAGAAAAAAATGCAAAAAAAGCATTCTTCATCTCTTGAACCATTTCGATAAGATTTTCGATTCTTGGAATTTCCCGACTATATCAACGATGACGGGGTTTTTCTTATTTTACGAGGTTTGATGCAAGTTAAACTTTAGGATTTAACCATAAACATTTTTTTAAATCAAAATTGATGCCAGGAGGCGGGGGTGGGGCCGTTACATTTGAATGCTTTTCTAAGCAGAACAGAAGGAAGTAGGCATGTAATTTTATTTTATTATTTTATTTTTTGATGAGTGTGTGAAGTATGAATCTTATTTCAGTGAGGTATTATTTTTGCATTTAGTGCGTAAAACAAAACAGAAATAATCTAAAAGAAAAGAAATTTTTAGTGTTTAACAAGATTCATAACAACATTTCAACTTAACAAACAACTTTTAAGTATATAATATCATAAATGGAACTTAAAAAGAACCTATAGTAAGAAATAAAATATGTATATTTTGAACATTTCCTTAAATATTCGCAAGAATAAAAAGTACTTTTATAATATGGACACGAACTTTCATTACATCGGCTATAAATGTAAGTTTATTAAATTTGTCGCTTAATACGAAAGGAGGAAGGAGTGGTGATGAGAATAAAGTAAGACTGCATGCAGGTGATCACTTTGTCAAACACCCTGGAAAACGTTCATTTTATATTAGTTTGATGTCCGGGACGTCGAAACAACATTAAAACGACCTACGAATGCAAATTCCTCTCCTCTGAAATGTATTTTCCTTTTTCATTTGTACCTTTTGTGAGAGGGCGCTTCCTTACTTTACACAAAAGTGATTTAAACTGTACGGAAGTTGAGGTTTTTAATGGACGAGTTGAACTAGAAATTAAACAAGCGTCGATATTTTGCACCAGTTTTTTTTCATTATTTTTTTGCTCGTACTTTGTGACATGCAATTTGATTCAAGCTGCAATTAATTGAAATTGAGTCACACGTTTTTAAACCCCATAGGTAATCAGAATAATTGCCTTCACATTTTACAGTAATAGTCGTTCAAAAATACTTTTTCTAACGCGGTAATTGCCATGTAGCCTTTTAAGAATGACTAGCTAAAAGAAAGGGGGAATTTCTATTTTGATGGTTTTGCACTAATAATTCGGGAAAATCGTAGAATAATCTCATGGTATATTCATGGTAATTTTTGTACCGTAGAAACCCTCGCAAACATTTATGCTGTCTTTTCAAACAAGGAAGTGTACTTGTAAATTAGTGCGAATTATTTCGATTAAATCTATGCTATAGGTAACAGCTGATATGCTATTTACTTGCTTCATCCGTGCAAAAAAACCCGCAATTTGTTCGTGGAATGAAATTGCACTAGCTGTATGGTCAGTGTGAGCGCCATAACCATAATATTAGAAAATCTACGGATCGGCTTATGGGTCTCATCTACGGATTTGGGCCAATTTCATTTCATTACAGTCTCCTATCACTTTTCGGAGTAATGTGTTAACCTTGATTTGAATTTGGACGATCCAGATCTTGACAAGTATGAAGTTTTTTGAATGAACTTATTTTTAACAGTACTCAGGTACCTTATACGTTTCGAAATAAATTATTTTTTACTTTTAACACTTGTGAGAAGAAATTTCTTTAGATTTATTTTTATACCTCGAAATAACGCCCAACCCGTAGAGAGATTATCGCCTGTCAGAACTCTATATAAAATGTGTTTGGTTTAGAACACTCAGGGCATCTGATGAATTTGCCTTGATCTTGAAAAATGGTACTTATCATATATCCTTGAAAAACCCGTAATTTGTTTCGTGAAATGAAATTGCACTCGTTGTGTGGTTGATCAGTGTAGCCAGAACCATTTAGGAGAATATCTACGGATCGGCCGGGTCTCATCTACGGATTTGGGCCAATTCCATTTCATTACAGTCTCCTATCACTTTCGGACTAAAGTGTTAACCTTATTTTGACGATCCAAATCTTGACAAGTTTGAAGTTTTGAATGAACTTTTTTTTAACAGTGACCTTATATGTACGTTTCGACCATGTACGTTTCGAAATAGTTTATGTTTTACTTTTACACTTGTGAGATAATATTTCTTTGCCTGTAGAATTCTATATAAAACATGTTTGGTAGAACGGGGCATTTGATAAATTTGCCTTGATTTCCTGACAAATTGAACAGTGTTTGATCATTATTTTTTTTGTAATTTCAAAATTTGTTAGTGTATACTTTATTGCAGGCTAGATAAATCGTATAGATACACATTTATATTAGCTCGCGATCACATTAAATCTGTCCAAATAAGATTAATCAAAACCTTTGATGGACGAAATGGTAAAAGATATGTATGATTGTAAAATGATTCATCATAAGGCGCGTAAATTATTCCGTCAAAATTTAAGACACATTAAATATTGTTATAATCTGATTAATGTTAACAGTACAATATATAGAAATTACACTTTATTCGATTAAGGTAAAAAATGGTCTGGTGCACCAATAAACATTATTTTAAAGAAATGTCATGCATGGGGGTCGTGAAAGTTATCTGTACCGTTGTACAGTGACGTCAACATAGAATTAAAGCATTATTATGTAAAACGAAAGAAAAACACTCAAAAGTAATTTGTGACGAGTCATGATATGTGAAACCTCAAGGGACGAACAAAATTGAATATAAAACTGTTTTGAAGCTATGTCTGGTATTCACATGAATGCTGCTACTTGTTAACGAATAAACTTGTTACACTTTGTTCCCATAGTAACCGTAGTAAACATTAGCTACTAACAGAGGAGTTACACCAACTGTTAATAGTTACAGCGGGCGAAAAGTTAAAGAATTATTGTCAAACATTATAAAGTCCATTATTAAAGGTTTTAAACCATTCGTTATTTTTTTTTTCTATAAAGGATTCACTTGGTGGTCCGACTTCTAAAAAAGCCTCACATGCATATTCTAATATTCTTGAAAACTGGGGCAATAAAATGTAATTGTTTCGGATAGTTTGTTTGATTTGAAGCTAGGTCAATAAGCTGTTTACATTGTAAAAAAAACTGTCCAGTTTAGGATCAGACTATACAATATTTATATCGTATATTCTTTTTTTCTCGCTTTTTTTCCATAGCTTTTCCTAAAAACATTTCACCTTTTATGATATTCCCACGGCTAAAATAAGTACATTAGCATTACTTTATATTAAAAAGTAATTGTTTTTTTTTGAGATAAACAGTTTTTCTCAACAATTTCTTATATCAGCATGAGTCGAAAACATAAATTGGTATCAGTGACTACACTACAGTACTCGGACAAACAAAAAAGAGGGGTTACAAATATAATACGGCCACATAAACCATTTTTCATCAGAATTCCCAAGGTTAAAATGAAGAAATAAATCGAGATGTAACTTTTCAACACACGACGGTTAGGTTCTCGCTCTCTTCTTCTTAGCAAATTCGTAAAGAAAATAGTTGTCAAATATATAATATATATATATTGGCTTTTTATATGCTTATAATAAATATGTACACTCGGGGAAATTTTCACTTTTTTTTACAACACGATATATATACAATATAATAATAATAATAATAATAATAATAATAATAAAATTTCTTAAACATTTTCTTTCTAGTCAACGAAAGAAATGTTTTGTTGTTTTCAATTTGAAATTCGAAATAAAAAATAATATTTCTTTTATAATATAAAACCAAACAAAGTTCGTTAGCATTGCCTTTTCTAATGGGCAGCCCCTTGTTCTTTATGCCGTAACGTATGTCTCCTAACATCAACTTTCCGGTAGAAAGCACGACCACATATTTTGCATGCGAAGGGCTTCACACCCGAATGTCTGCGCAAATGCGTCAACATATTCGATGACTGGCTAAACAACTTGCCGCAAATTTCACATTGGTGAGGCTTTTGTCCACTGTGCATCATATCGTGCTTTTTCAAATCGGATTTCCGTAAAAAACTTTTGTCGCATTTCGTACATTGATACGGTTTGATGTTAGTGTGTATCAGGCGATGGGTTGATAAACTCGACATCCTTTTAAAGTACTTG
The DNA here is from genome assembly GCA_036023255.1 of Mitrocomella polydiademata. NCBI lineage: Eukaryota > Metazoa > Cnidaria > Hydrozoa > Leptothecata > Mitrocomidae > Mitrocomella > Mitrocomella polydiademata. The sequence goes on from JAYRBV010028126.1 coordinate 10,947, forward strand.
CCGCAAACGTTACAACTGAAGCGAGTCTCGGAACCCTCGTTCTTCTTAATGAACGGTAGTGGTACGATGATTTCGTAATCCTTATTTGACGCGCCGTGATGATGATGATGATGATCTATCTTCGTGAGATCGGCGATCAGCGGTGGAGGATGGCGGTAGGTAGGCGATGGAACGATTTCGGCATCACTTTCGCTAGTTGTCGATGCAATCGTTGAGCAGGGTGAATGAAGAGCGTCAAAGTCGGAGCTCGAATCTAAAAAAATTAAGAACTATTTATTAAAAAACCGTGTCAAGTATGAGCAGCATTAAACAAGAAATATCCTTTTTTTGTACGCTGAAAAAAATTAATCTTCTAAAACTCACCAAAAGCAATACTGAAGATACTCTGCACGTTAAAATCGGCGTCAAGAATATCGCAGAACAGCATATTTCTCTACTATAATATTCTCTTTTGTCCAGCCCTTTCAGAAAAACGTTTACAAATGAAACTTTTTTTTAACACACTTGAACGAAAAATCAACGCTTCTTTTGTTTACGACCGATAGATGAAACTGGATATTAACAAATTATTAATAAAAATCAACTTTTTCCTCTCTCCACAAGAGCAATTTAATCCACTCCTTTCGATTTATCAAAAAACGTTGATGATACTATTAAATATAATAACAACGTTTGAATAAATATTTTATTTTTTCTGCTCAAAAGTCTCTCACTCTTGTTTTTTTACTTTCTTCTTTGAGTGAAATGAAACTGTATAGTAATGATAATACTCCTGTCTAACTTTTTTTTTATCGATTCAATTAGATGCACAATAAAAAGCGAATCAATTCTTATTATATCTATCCTACACTTTCTATTGTTGTGCAATATGTACAAGAAAAGTGTTTAATATAATACACATAATTGTTAAAAAATTGATCATTCTTTTATGACTAGAAGACATGAATGAATTCCCTAAAGGCTACCTACCATAAGAGGAATATCTGTGATTTCTATCAACCCATTGTCGTTGTCTTTTTGTCGTTACAATTGCATTTGTTTCGCACCAGTTATCAAACGGGCAGTCATCATCGACAGCCTCGTTTTCGTTATGATAGTGATAGTATTTGTATTTTCGAACAAGAAATACTTTCGGCATTTTGAGTAAATTAGATTAAAGTATCGTAAACGAATAAAACATGAATCCTTGCGTGTTTGCGTCCGATTCAGACTCGTCAATAAGTAGTTATGGTTCTGATACCAGTTTGCATCGATGCTTTATAAGATAATTGATCCCGTTGATTGACATTTCCAGCCTCGTTAAAAACTCATTTATCATCCTCATAAAGTTTGAACATTAATTTCCTGTAACCTTTCTGTGATTAATTACCCCAGATAAGAGGATTTTCTGTTGTTATTGTTAAACAACTGAAAAAGTGTTACATTAATTACAGAGCTATTCATTTGCTAATAACAAAACACTCAGAAAAGAGTAAACTGTATTTTTCTCGTAAAAGCAACAACACATTTAATAATTGCTGTTCGAGTAACAAGGGGTTTACATAACTGCAGGAAATTGGGTTTTGTTTTAAATGACCTTCATTAAAAGAGGAAATCAAATCAAAATCACATACTTCTTTTGGTTAATTAGTCATCATCAGTATCAAAAGATTTTTTTTTTTAATTCTAGACCAAAAGGAGAAACCTGCATTTCTTTCGTTTGCCAAAAGCAAGGCTCCTTCCTTTTTACGAGACTGTTCTTGTATCGATTCATGATCACTTGTCAAAACCTCATAAAAAAGAATGAATAACGAGGCATTTTGATAAAATTTGCCTCGATTTTACAAACACAATTATAAGAAAGTTTTCTATAAAATTGGAACGCGAACTATATCTTACTATAGGATAATGTGTTTGTTGGTAACTCTAACTCTTGGCTAATACTTACGAAAACAGGATTTCTACACACAAAAATAATCTAGATTTGTGAACAGTAAAAACTAATTTTTGGAAATTAAAGATTGCACAATGACCTATCATATATACAGGTTAATCAATGATAATTTAATGTTCATAGTATGGCATAATGTGACACTACCAACTGTAGAAGTATCAAATTTCAGGAAAAAAAGACTAAGGAAATTAGAAAAAGAGACACCAAAGAAATAATTATATAGCCAAAATTTAACGAATATGGATGAGTAATAATGATCTGATGCAAGCTAATGGTTTTTTTTGTGAATATCCATTAAAAGAAAAGATTGGTGGGTCTTGCCAAAACTGTCTAGAAAAGCAATTTACAAATCAGACACATTCCACTGACAATAGTAAAGTTTTATTGGTAGACAATTATTGCAGACAATTCAAATACCCTTTCATGGAGGATTTTCTCCCAGTTGACGATATGTCTACACTAGCATTGCCTCGCTTAAGATATCTTATTAAAATATATTTTTACTCGTCCTACAGTGAATTCAATAGCTAATTAATTGCCTTCTTTTACATGTCAAATACGTCGAATACGTCAAATACGTGCTTTTTGAATTCACTTTATACTATTTTACATCTTTGTATTTTTTACTTTTTCTGCATTACTGTAGTTATTTTTTTTTATTTTGTAGCGTAGTATTTTAACCAAAGGTGGCCATTTTCTCAGATTAGGATTATTTTCCTGTTGAGATATGGCTCCTGTCATATTTTTTTTATTTTGCCAAATAAATATACACACTTATACTTACTTACTTACCGTAGCTCTATTTTTTTAAGGAGGTTGTAACTTTATGAATCCTTTAATAATAGTTTCATTGTGGTACTAATTAAGAATTGGGCCTTTTTTATGTCCCTGTGCTATTATTATTTAATCAGTTTCAAGGGGTTTCAATCAATAAAAAAACAGTAATTATTTTGTAAAAGGATCGTGTAATTGAATAGATGGAGAGCTACTCGTATCCAGACTTTCATTTAATTTAATATGTATACATTTCATTCACAAATGCATAGCAGTGGGAAGTGATCCAAACGGAATCAAAAGCTAACATCGCTAACACTCAGCGGGGTAGCGCACAGTTATTTCTTTAACGTTTTGATAATATAACAAATTTGTATCATCTATTGAAAACCTTTTTCATTCGAGGCAGTCTAAAGAAACTAGGAAGCTGCTTTTTTTTTCGTAAAAGTTGCATAAAGTTGCTTTTCCTATAGTGAATCCTTGTGTTGAATGACTGATCTGTTAGTGCTTTTAGCTATAATCATAACTCTCTTTGTATGCATAGACAATCTAGATTGCGTATCTAATACCATAAATGATACCTGATACCATGTAGCATAAAGGTTTAGTCATACTCCTCAGCATGGTCATTAGCATTATGTGAATTAGGGGGAGGGAACATCAAGGGGTACAGACCCCTGTTGTTAATGAGTGAGTAGGCTGTGAAAGCAATTTGCGCTGAAATGTGTGGTAATAAGGTTCTTTTCTTCTCGTTGGGGTAGTTAGCTCTCTGACCTTATTTACACCATTATCTTGATGTCAATAGTTGTTGAATTACAATTGCTTAGTTTGATATTACGCACGTCATATTTATTGGAGGGAAGGGGGAGTAGAAGTTTTTCCATGGGGAATTTAGCTCTCTGACCCCATCGACATGATGTTTTGGTGCCAAAGGTTATTACACTTACAAAGGCTTTTTTCACAAAATTTGACTACTAACGCAGCACGCGTATTATATTTGGTAGGGGAAGAGTAGATGTTTCGTCATGGTGCGGTTTCCAACGTTGGCGATTCCATGAAGATGCTGATAAAGACATTATCTCTTGTATTTTGAAGAAGATCTCGTATGGCTTAATTACCGTAGGCTTTTGTTGGTAAAAGCGATAGCATTAGTAAACGATAGATTGCTAAAAGTAAAGGTTACAAGGTTATATTTCAACTTTGTCAACTTGGAGATGATTTCGCTCGGATTATAAAGATGAAATTTGATACCGAAAAGCCCGCACTTCAAATAGTCCAAGTGCGAGGTTCTTCAATATTTTTTTTGTGAGCCATGAACGCAAACTTAGTTACTTGTGTTTTAGATCATGGCACAAGGAAGTTATTGAGTAATATCTTCTCATCTCGTCAGCATGAAAATGTACGTGAAAAAAATGAGCAAAACGAGCAATTCAAAGATATTTCAAAGTCTTTCCTGCAAACAAAGATTTGTTGAACTTTAAAAAATGTTCAAAAATTTTTATGTTGAATTATATTATATTTAATTCTTTGACAAACCCATTGCGTGACTAATTAATATACGAGCAACATGTTTCATGTGTAGGCGGCGGAAAAACTTTAGTTCGCAATAAAAACCATTTTTGCATGATAATAGGAATATCTATTTTTTAGTTTTATGACGTGGTGAGGTTGATGGTAGCTTGTTGCCAACTCACCCATGTAACACGTCTTCCGTCGTGTTTTTTCCTATCTTGAGCCGCTAATAGAGATCCCAATTTCCTAAACGGTTATTCTGCGCATTTAAAAAAAGATTTGTAACCCATATCTTCAATGCATGCACACTTTTATATCTGCTCTCTCAGAACAACAATAAAATATGTACTCCATAATATCCTCGGCATAGTGTTTGATGCCGCGTATCCAATGTACATTTTGATACTCCTGGATACACGAACGTGATACAATTTAATCCAATGTAATTATTTAGTTTTGTAGTTTTGTATCGAAATTTTACCTTTTAATACCTTTTTGCTGTTTTGTAACCCTCTATAATCTCGTTTGACGTTCGTAGGACTTATTGGAACTCCAATATCTGACCGCGGAGCCTGAAGCAGTTTTGATTGGTTTTAAACGGATTCCTGATTCAGGGGGTCGGGGTGGCCTTGCATTTACACGTAAACTTTTGCATACACTATATATGAGTTTGTCAACAAGCTTTTAAGTTTTATATTCATAAATTCTCTTCTCTTTACCACTTTTCAATTAATTTAATGTAATTCTTTGAAATCAAGTAATTTTACTTAAAAAGTCGGTTAACAACCCAAGGAACAAATGAAAAGCATAATTAAATTTTTGAAGCTTATATATAATAAGACTTGAACATTTGATGTAATAAACCTTGTTTCTATTCCATTGAATTTGCCTGTCAAGACTTTTCCATTCTAAACCTTGACATATTAAATTTTGACAGCCATGAACTGTCAAATCGATATTTGCTAATTTTTCATATTTATGATTAATTTGCTTTTAATTTCACATCATTGGAGAAGTTGCCAAAACTTTAAAGTCTGGCCAAAGAATCACTTCAAATGCAATATCAACCTTCGAATTAACGGCAGGGATTAAAGATTAAAAACTTCAATTAAAAACTTCATACTTTTATAATCCAGTTTCTATCTATATAAACAATTTATCCAGTCCTTTTATATGAATCACAGTTCTGCAATAGAAATTTAATGGATTGAAAATGTATTAATTCTTATTGATTCTGATATTCATTTCCCAATGGAATGAAATGGGATTGTCAAAGAAAACAAATCTTTACTGACAAAATCTCTTTTAAGGAATATTGGCTTCCTTTAGATAATAGACAATTGTGCTATTTGTACATGGACAAAATAAATTGTTAATTCAGAGGAACACGTACTATAAAACTGACACAAAAAGGACAATAATGCATTTTTGAAAGCTATATTTAATGAAGTGACATCACGTCATTACAATAAGCAATTTAAAATTTTGCGAAATCCCACGCCGCAAATTGAGTGATTAAGCCTATTAAAGGTGCTCAAATTTGTACCATCAAGATATTTATTTCTTCATCTCTATTGCAAAATACGCGAAACAAAGGGACTGAATTTAGAAGGTTTAATGGGTTTTATGAGGAAGCAATGTTACTATACCTACACATTAAATTAGTTGCAAAAAAAAGTAACGTGTACGAAGTTTAGAAAGTTCAATTACTAGAAAGTGCAAATGTCAATAATGCAAAGTACATTTAAACTATCTTCCGATATCCAAAATTTCAAACACAAAACTAAATTATTCTGCTTCAATTTAAATTTTATTTTCTGCTTTATGTTTTTTGTAAGTTTAAGTTTAAAAAAAATTGCATTCCATAAGGATGTTTATTAATAATTTTGATTTTTAATCTTTTAATTTCGATCAAAGAACTCGTTTAAATTATTTAGCGACTATATACTTTTTATATGTTTTAGATTTAAATCCTATAGCTCTAGCAAATATTCTAGGAAATTTGTATATTTCATGTTTTACAATAAGAAGCCACTTCGATTATGATTTTTTTGGCAATAAAATGTCATAACTTATATGGTAACGTAAATGATCGTACAGTATATAGCAATGTCAGTAATGATTTTGCATAATATTTATTAGTATTTACGAACTTTTACTCAGGACAGCCTCTCAGTATCAAGTAGACTGTTATCAATGAGGTTTCTGCCTACTTGGCGAAACACCTGCAATGGAATATATGGAAATTAGCAATGAGAGCTCACCCTAATTACTGTGACCGGTGGTATAACTCCCGACCAGCAGGTTACGAGCCTAGCGTCTTAACCACTCGGCCACAGCTCCACAGTTGTAGACACTCCACAATTATTGAACCATATGTGTAAGTCAAAACTTCATAAGACCATCAAAAGAGTCGCCGTGTGTTGATTGTAAGAGAATCTATTCTGTATTTGTGACAAATAACCATACAGAGACGCACTACATGTTCCTACGAAGAATAAACTGTGGAATATGTCAAATATTCCCTATATAATATTTGAAGTTTGATGGATTACTACATAGAAATCTGAAAAAATTCTTGTAGATAGGAAAGTTATAGTAAATGATGACCAGATTTGAATGAAATACAATGCAACTATTCTAACGCACCACGAGTCCCTATCGGATTGGTAGTTATGTTTGATTACGTTTCATAGAATTTATTTTGTAAATTGTTAGTTTCCACAAAATATTTTGGTGATTATTTTCGTGATAGAAAACAAGAAAGTATGGATTACAATGCAATTACATTTGGTAATTTCCTAAAAGGATGGGATAGCCACACAGTGTATTACATAGGAGCTTAGTAAACAGGAAAAAATAAACAATATCTTGAACAGGAAGAGTAATCATGCAGTTTCTTGCATACTTGTAATTTTTCTCGATTTTATTTATCAGAATCTTTAATTTCTTTTCAAAATAGGAATATCCGTCGACTGCAATAACAACTTTTTAATCAGGAATGCTGGGAATGAAAGTTGTTCTTTTCAGTTTTATGAAACTTGAAGTAAATATTCTGATAAATATAAAAGGGAACAAATAATGTATCAGTTTTTGGAGCGATCCCACGAGATTTCAGATATTTGGCACTAAATAATGTCAGTTTTCATTTAAAGCTACTTCTTATTCCAAAGAGTTATGTTGCGTGTACAGCACAACGTATTAACGCTCCCATGATACTTTAGGAAATCACGATTCGGAAATACTGTCAAATTGATGAATATCTTGCAAATGATACTTTGTTTGATAAATATTATCGAGTCTATAATGATTAAAAAGTCTAAATCCTTTGTTTTTGATTCCTGGTTGATGGGGCAGCGACATAACAAGTAAAGGACCAACCGCTTTCAAAATATATTTGAAATTGATACTCTGAAGACTCCTTGATACTCCCATAGGTACTAAAACTTTTAAATTGTGTATATTCTTTAAGTTTGTTTATATAAATATGTAATAAATTATCAATTTTGTCTGTTTGCCATCAAACTAGACTAAATTATAAATTATTTTGATTAATTTGAGGTCAAAGTATTTTAAATTTATAACATCTTGGAAAGCATGAATCTAGTATGTATATCTGTTAATATCTAGTTGGTTCATGGTTTCATATTGCGAGATCTTTGATCGAAAATAGTTGCGGTAATAGTTTTTATAAAATGAGATTGATATATAATGTAGAGTGGACAGAATATATAGAATACAGTTTAGTTGTGTTGCAGTTATAGACTCAATGTATATTTATTAATTAATTAATTGGTAATTGTCTTATAACCTTTTTTGATAATAATGATTTAATAACTTTGTGGCTTGAGTGTCGTGAAGAGTTTTTGATTTTGGTCTGGGGTATATTAGCAGTAACAAAAGAAAAGTGAGCTGAGAAACAGTAATATTGCTGGATAAACGGATTTTGTAGAAAATGAAATTTTGCATTTTTGTACGTATCGACGAAGAGTACAATTAGATTGCTGCAAGAGAAGTAGTATTCTGTGCACATCATCCTTTCAAAATTCAAAATTTTAGCATTTTTGAGAAATTATATTAGTCATGGGTCGAAAAAAGATCAATTATTCTATATAAAAGTGAAATTCAACAGAAGACTAAGGAGTGATTCATTAATTTTTTAACAATGCAGAGTCTGTATTCTATTTTTAGATTTCACTGTATTAAAAGATATTGCATTCATCGTGTAATTACTACCCAATCAATATGGCTCTAATTGGTGTTTGTAAAACGTCGCTTATGATATTTCACCCTTAGATAATGACAAAGTCGTCTTGAATACTGTAGATCTCTCCCGAAAAATATTGTTTATACATAAAATTCTTAGATTATTCTTGGTTTCAAAAAATACTGCTCCCATCATCTCAAAGGTGTTGTTACTTTTATTACGCATTGATGAAACTTTATTACTCTTATGAGATCTGAAAAAAGTCTCAAAGATAGAAAAGTTGATGATAGCTAACAACCTTGCTGAAACCACGATGAAATAAACCAAACATTGATCAGGATCATGGCCTTTCACCTATGAATGTGGAAACATGAGGATTAGTGAAATTCACTCATGCTTGAGATCAGGTGCGGGCCCTTGAGTAAACATCCCCTGCCTCCTGCAAGACACCTGCCACATTCAACGATACCATCCGCCAAAAAAACCTACTTTAAATACACAAAACGAGATTGGGAATTTGTATATTAACGGTATTCTGAGGCAGTAAGCTCTTCTTTTTTATTTGAGAGCTTTTTATTTGGTAAATTTGATTGAACTTTTATTCATAAAGTAGAATGGTGTTAATATGTAACTAAAAATACTACCGAGCCGAAGCAAATGGTATTTTAAAATTATTAAATAGAAAGGAGAAACAAAATAGGTTTGTTTAACATCCTTAGACTTAAAGTAATAGATTGGTATGATAGTATTGAGATATTGCAACTTTCCTAATATTTTTAGAAATATTTAACGTTTTTGTAGTTTTTCTGCAAGTAGTTAGGTATATATGACAGGACTCGTGTAAGTGTGACGCAACAAAATACCCAAATATTGAGAATATGCATTAAACAGAAGTCTGTACCTTCACCCAATTTTTAGTGTTTAAGTAAATGAAAAGAAACCTGTACACTTTACAAACAAAAGAAAGTCCTTTATTCTATAAGTATCCTGTTGGGTACTTGACAAGATCTTTCAATATTTCAGTGTTTGAGTTGCATGTATTAGTATCTATAATGTTACTATGCATCAATACACCTTTTCGACGTAAAATTCTACCATTAGCGACCCTACACATGTACGACGTCAACGGGGACGACGACGTCAGTTAAAAAATCGAAGAAACAGATTAAACTATGACTTTTTAGGAAACCAAAATAATTATTTTGAAAAATTTTAATCTTTAGAAATAAAGTATTTGACACCAAACAAAATATATTTACAGTAATTTCAACGTTGTCTCTATACGACGACCTCAAACGAAGTAATTCCACGTCGTTTTG
>JAYRBV010028127.1:0-10279 GCA_036023255.1 Mitrocomella polydiademata
ATAAGGTAATCAAATTAACAATTTCGCGAGTTAGGAGAAAAGTGAAAGATTGAATTTTTTAATAAGCTGAAAATTCAAAAACTTCGCAGTTACACAAACAAAATGGACTTGAACAAGTCTGTTTAAGAGAGCGAGTTCAGATTAAAGAATTCAGACACACTCACCTTTAAAGCAAAGGACTAGTTTTAGTCTACAAACAAAGCAAAGTTTAATTTTGTTTCTTTCTTTAAATTCCTGCATCCATTAGAATGAAATTAAAACAGTGATATCGGCTTACCAAATCATTTCCACTGGCGATGGCTAAAGATAAAGGTGCATTGCCCATACACAACAAATTCGGATCGGCTTCATATTCCAAAAGCAGTCTAGTTATCTTCTGACATTGCTTGAAATTGTCCTCCCTACTACAAACAATGTGTAATGGTGTCCGCCCGTTGTTCACATCTCCATCAGAGAACACATCACGCAGGTTAGGATCTGCTCCATATTGCAACAGTAGCTTGGTGATTTCTGTTCCTTCTGCGCAAGGTAATGCGACGGCAATGTGAAGCGGACAGAGATTCTGAAATGAAAAGAAACATTTTTTTACAAAAATGAGCTGTTCAAAAGGTCTTGATCAGATTGCAGGATATATTAAAGGATTCACGATGTGAATCCTTGATCATGCCCGTCTCTCTTTTTCTTCAAGATTTTGAGAAGTTAAAAGAAAGAGACGGGTATCCCATCTATGAAGATATCTGTGGTGATTTTTTTTGCTAGTGCAATATTGTGATTCTAAAAGTTTATCTTTCAATTGCCCAAAGGGATTCAATAACAATAAATCCTTTATTCATATGTTGCTCGATTATTCATGAAATCTTTGCGACCATGTGATCGAAAACAAACTTCTCAGCCACGTCCGCATATGGATAAAATAAAAGATTGCGACCAAAAACTTAGGCAAAATGCGAATAATACTTTCTTGAAAACTAAACCCTTTCTATCAGTAAACAACATTCATATAAATACTAGTGCTTATTTTGGTTTACATTTTCGGTGGTTTTGACGAGCGACTACTATGCATTTTATTCCAAGAAAGTTTCGTTTAAAAAAATTATCATCAATTCATATATATATTTTACAAAAACAAGAGAAAACAAAGATAAAGGAACTTACCGTTGTTTTCAATCTGGTGGAAGTATCTGCACTTTGTTGGAGTAAAGCCAATACTGCGATCGGATCGGCAGATTTAACGGCGAAAAACAAGGCTGACATGGGATCTGTTGAGGCGTTTGGATTTGCCCCACGTTTGAGAAGAAGTTTAATTGTGCTCTGTAGATGAGGTGTCCTATTAGAAAGATATCAAGTTCTTTATACAGAACAATGTTTTTGACCACAGTTATATATACGTGATTTTGTCGAAACGGGTCGAATGTTCGCAGATAACATGAAGTTGGAGCCCTTTTATGGTGTTCCTCTTCACATTTTAGGGTTAAAAGCATAATAAAAAATAATTTCCAGTATTCAACCCTACCTTTCTTTATTGACTAGTTTTAGTATCAGGTCATTTTCCAGATGTTTTTTCTCACTGACCGTCATTGAGTTCAGCTCTGAGTTCTGATCGTAACCGTAAATACTTGCAACAGTCGTCGGAAAGGAAATATCGTAGTTGTTCCTGTCAAGAATGCCCGCTGCCTCGTTTTCAACCTCGGTACCCGATTTGGCAACTTCGGTAGAGCCATCGTCACTGTTTCCTCCTCCATCACTCTCTTCCTCAGATTCTACGGAAGTGTTGACGAATTGGCTATCGAGCCTCAGCTGTTGTTGTTGTTCAGCCTCTTGTATATATTTATGGGGATGCATCAACATGATTTCTTTGAAAGTATGGTTAATGTCATCGACCTCCTTGACGTGCTCCATTGAATCTCGGTAGAATTTCATCTTCCACGCGTCCACCTTAATCTCCACTCGATCATCTTCTTCATCAGAATATCGTGGTGAGCCACCACCTCCAGATGTATTCGATTCATTGCCAAAGCTGTTCAACTTGACGATCAACTTTTTCTTGGTGCCGTACTCTTTGGGTGGAGCTTTAGCCACTTTAGACTTCTTGAGGTTATTGTTAAACGGTCGTTGAATCTCCTCAAATATGGACATGATCATTCTCCGCTCGATACGATTGAAGACAGTACCAGACTTCTTGTCAATGTCAACAGCATTGAAGAGGTTGTCTTTAGGCATGATTTCAGCAATATTGTCCACGAAATTTTCCTTGGTGTATAACAGAATATGGCAGGCTAGAAGCACACAAAATCCTTCATCGTTCACTTGGTTGATGTTGGCTCCATGATCCAGTAAAACATCAATGACTTCTGTATGGCAATTCACCTGCAAGAAGAGATAATCGAGTAAACAAATCTTTATATTTCGTGAACTGGTATCAGAAAAATGTATAGAAAACCTACACTTTGATATAGTTTAGTTGCACAAATTATTACATTTAGTCATAGTGTGCACTCCCTTCCTTTCTAAAGGGGGAGGGGTATTGAAATTTCTCTTATGAAGAGGGGGTGACCAATTTTCAATTAGAAGTAGGGGAGGGGGCTTAAGCTAAAAGAGAGAGGGGAACGATATTCTTCAACAAATACTAACCGAAGCTGCCATCAGAGCTGAGAATCCAGTCTTATCCGTCACATTAGGACTAACCAATCCTTCTTCTAGAATCTTCCTTACTTGTTCACATTCACCATTCTTTGCTGCATTCAGCATGATTTCCGATGAAAGCTCTATATAACCTTTAGTCGAACGAACACTCCGTATTCCCTCTATGATATCTTGGTAGGGAAAATCATTGGGCGTGTTTGAAGGATTTCGAGTTTCTCCAATGGCATGGTACTTCAAAAAGATATCAGGAGTATTTCGCATATCTGCTTTGGCTGAATTTGAGAGGCGTATCTTATCGGAGACGTGTTTACCAGAGTTGATTTTATGGTGGGCTAAGTGTTGGAACATGAAGGCATCTTCAATTACAGAGCATATACGAAGGAGTGAATTCCCTTTCCATATCCCTACATCTTGCTCTCCACTAGTGGCATATGTAAATATTCCAGGACCCCAACGTTGTCCATCTTTATAGATACCCTACAGATACAAACAAAATATAATAATGAGAACTACAGTAAATAACTAAATAAACTGTACCTACTTGCAAAATAGCAACTCTACTTTTGCAAGAAATCTTTGTTGTTAGAAAAATATGCACTCGTTTCTAAATTTTAAATGGTATAACCAATCAAATTGGGAGTGGAAGGGAGGAGGTGGAAGCAGCAGGTCGGTTAGAATATTCCAGAAATATATTAACAAATAAAGTAACTGTACCTCGAATTTGTCACCGCCGTTCATTGTAAAAACACCAAATCCATGTTTCTTGTTCTTTTCAAAATTTCCTTCATATTTTCCATTCTCAGCCCAAACATAAATACCAAAACCATGCCTCATATCATCTTTAAAATCGCCAACAAATGACTAAAAAAATCCATGAAAAATCAAAGAAAGGACAAGTGACTTGAAATCATGTGTCAGTACATTCTACGAATTAATTTCCAGAGTACTAAGGCTTTGAAGGTGATCCTCTGTTTAGCGTTAAACGTTTCTACACGAAAATAATGTTCAAAGAATATCTAACATACACCCTTTGATTTTGAGGAAAAAACCTAAAACAGTTTTTAATATGAGTTGAAAAAGGAAACAAAATTGTTTTGAGCGCTACTGCATAATATACACATAAAATCGTCATTGCGCAACAAAAATAAGCAAAGTGCATTTTACGTTAAAAGCAGAGGATCAATTTATCATATATGACCGAGATAACAATAAAGAAATATGTTAGTTACTAATAATCAGAATAAAATCAAAGTTGAAGTTACAAAGTTGTGTCGTTTGAGGACGAATTATTACTTATGGTATCATTAGAAAGGCTTTTATATACTTTTCAAAACCTTACCAAGTAATTATTCACATCTGTGTTCAGTTTTTAAAGATACTTTTTTTTAAATGATGTATAGTCAAATTGCTGATTTTATCCTTACCTCGCCATTTGGCCAAGTAATCTCTCCTGTGCCGTGTCTCAAATCGTCTTTGAAATCTCCTTTGTATATAGATCCATCATTCCATGTGAATGTCCCTTGGCCGTTCCTTTTGTTATTTTGGTAATATCCTTCATGTTCACATCCTAAAGACCATTGCAACTTTCCCCAACCATTTCGTCGGCTTCCCTTAAGGTTGCCAACATAGTAAGCTCCAGAGCTGTAAAACTTCTTGTCATTGTTAATACCGAGCTGGAAACTGGCTAAAGAATGGACTCCATTTATCGTTGCGACAGAAGAGGTTCTGACTTTATCTCGAAGAGAGGAAAATTGGATGAGCTCAGTCATATTGAGCTGTGGCAGATGCCATACTACCCTTTAAGACTATAAAACCTCAGACAAAGTGTCTCACTCATTCTGGATGAGATTAATAAAGTATTTAATGATTAGAAATTTCCCTAAAATAGATATAAAAACAAAAATCCTTTTAAATATAAGGCCATTTATAATGGAAATACATACAGCTTATTCTAGAACTTTTATCCCCCTTTCTAGTCTATGAACTAGAGAAATGACGTACTGTAGTTGGGAGAGCAATCATTTCATTGACAGTTCAATCCCAACTCCTATTTATTCTTTGTGATAAGTTGTAAATCAAATTGTGTGTGTGTGTTAATTTCAAATATATTTTTTGCTTTATTTATATATATATATATATACACTTTTTTTATTTTAAAACATAGGGAATCATTATGAAATACAGTCAAACTATAAACATATAGCCCCTCTATATGGCATGCATATACAGGATGGTATACTTTTTTTTACCCAAACAGAAAATTCAAATAGAGAAAGTAAAAGCAAGTTTTTAAAATTGAGTAAAGCTTTCAACATTTGTTCTGTCATTATCACAGGCACTAATAATGCACTTTAGTGCCCCGCAATAGAGTAACTTCTTTTAATTGAGTAATTTGATTGGCTTACACGTGGCCGGTCTATATTTTTCCGTAGTGACTGACAAAACAAAGAGAAAAGTAAACAAAGAGTAAAAGAATGGATATTTAAATATTGTTTAGCAGGGTACTAAATGCCTAAATCTAAGCCTGTCTATATTTACGGAATATTAACTGGTTAGGGAGGTTTTTACAAAGAATTATTTTAAAATTACTTTTAATTACTTTACGGAATATTAACTGTTTAGGGAGGTTTGTACAAAGAAATATTGCCCCAGATACGGAGTACAGGAACGAGCTTGCGATTACGTCATCTGGTTAATACGGGAAAAATACGCTGTTTTGATTGGTTCGCGAGCGGTCTGTATTAACCTTATTAACCACTTTGAACAAAATGGCAGCCATGTGAAAGATGTAAACAAACAAAAAACAAAGCTTTATAATGTATGGAAAAGTTAATTATTGTTAGTTAAATATTGCACTCAGCCTACGTACACTGTACCCTACTACGGCTAAAATAATGAATGAATTATATCTGAAACCAGCATAGCAGCATATATGCAACAATCATCTTTATTTATATATCCAGATATATTTTATACTATACTATACTCACTAGTACTAGACTGGAGACCCTATCTATCCTATGTTTTTCCCTCCAGCAAAATAAACGAGAAAGAATCTTTTTCAAATTTGGATTTGTATATTAAGAAAAACATGGAAAGGTCTCCTTTCTAACTAATCACTTCCTCGACAAAATCAACATCATTATCAAACAACCAACCAAAATCAACAAAAAATAAAAAATGTTATTTGCCTTCACAAAATAAAAGTAATGAAGAAGTCTTGCGAGCTGGAGTAAAATAAAGCGAAGAGTTCTTATCGAAAACACAAACAGGGACATAAAAATATGTATCATGTAACATGTTTTAAGTGGAGAATTCCTCTAGACATTTAAAATAACCGTTTGTAGTATCGCTTGCCGCCATATTGATATTCAACTTTGTTGTTTGTTTATGTTTACCTTGCTTATTCAAATTAAATCGTTTCCATAGAGCGAGAAGAAAATAAAAGAGTACATCGAGCCTAATCGCACATTTTCGCAAATATTTCCACGTGCTTTTTATTTGGAATTTGTAATACTGTAAATAATTTAAAGTAATATACAAAAATTTTATTATTAATATTTAAAGCACTCAATCATAAACATTTCACAAAATCAGCAAATCAGACAAAATCATCTATATTTAAACTTACATTCCTGAGTTGCTAAGTTGCGATCGTAAACAATTGTTCTTGCACCAATATTCAGCTATCGTTATTAAATCCAGCTACAAAGTTGCTGAGACAAACTACCGTGTTAGCGACTTCATATCGTAATTATCAAGTGCAGCGATTACTCAAAATATTTAAGTGGTGGTAGAGATTGAAATAAAGCAAAGCGACAATTTCTTACTACGTAAATTTTGTTTTGTGAGTGTTTATGATTTCTTTAAAAAGGATACAATCACTCTCGCACACTTCAATTTTTGTTAATATTGAATCAACTTAGAAAAAGGATGAAGAATGAAGAAGAAACTTGTTACAACAACAAAGATATATAATTCACAGATGAACTTTACCTTTTCCAAGAACCATGTGTCAAAATTTGGTTTCATTTTACTTATCATATTCGCACATATCGCATTAGGTAAGTAGTACAAACCACCACGAAACGGATGTTATTCTAATAGAGTATTTATTTTCTTAACTGTTCTGATACAGAAAATTTGGATAATATTTTTCGAAAACTATAACCATCCTTTGATAGGTGCCGTGTAGGAGCTGACTTTCATCGATCGTGTTAAAATATTATTTGTCATCATTCCCAATTTTCATTTCCAGTCTCAGTTCAAACTCTAGCTAGTTAACAACAAAATAAACTGATTAGGTCCATTCATGGTCATTTTAAGCCAGTTTGTTGATACCTGATCATACGTATAACTAAACTTGGAGATATTTTTATAAAAGATAACATAAACAGTATAACGTTTGTAATAGCCATTTCAAAGCTGTAAAGAAAAATAAACTAGATGACTGACTTAAAACATTTTGGTTAGAATAACCTTATCAAATAAAAAGAGTATTTAATTCTGTATCTTCAAATAGCTTGTTTTTCAAATCTCAAATGTATATATCAGAAAAAAAGGTTTGTTTTTCAAATTATATATATCCACACTAGCATTTTTAAAGATCCCTTTGCTAGCAAGCCTTGGGAACTTTGACCAGCTTATTAATTAGCTATAAAATACAACGTTGATTGATATATTTAGATTAAAGATATTTGATGTTATAATTTACAATGTTATCAACAATACAATGTATTGCCTTCTTATTTAAAAAAAAAAGAAACTCGGCTTGTCCAGGGATATGAAATAAGATTTAGCTGGTAAAATTAAAACAGTTACCCAAAAAATGGTTTCTTTTAACATGTTTTTTTCCCTCCTTAGACATAAAATGTGTGTTCAAAAAGTTATGTTTAGACATTAGACATTGAACTTTTTTTACAATGAATAATTCAAAAGTTTTTAATTGGAGTAGAGTAACACATTTTCCACATTGCCTTCATTTAACACTTAAATTTATCAAACAAAGAAGTTAATTTGAGTTAATTAGGTTTTAAGGAGGAGCAATATCACCTATAATAATTTCTTTCTATAAAATTGTTTTGACTTTTTTGAAATGGCATTCACCATTTTAAATTAGAGTGGGATATGTATTAATTAACTTTTATTCTATTATTTAATATTTTATGCATTTATCAAAATAATATCCTTTTGGTGGACAATAATATAAAAGTCCTTTCCAAAAAAAGAAATATGGTACTACATCAATTCATCAAAATTTGGAAATCCAGGAGATAGACTATCCCAATAACACTAAACCAAAATTGCTTATCATTATATCAGTCTTTTCCGTTTAGCGAACGCAAATACGCTCACACGCACTGGCACACTGGCAGAATTTGAAAATACGCATTGCCTTATTTCAATGCTCTCGTAGCAAATTTTTACCGAGAAGACTGTAACAAGCAATGATATTAAAATTTGTTTTATTTCTTTCTTAAAAGAACATTTTAACTGAAAAGCGTTAATAATAATGTGGATGTGAAAGAAAAAAAGTTTATATATAGGAATTATATTTACCAATTAATATTTTTGCTTATAGGTTCAGGAGCATGTGACTGTGCTACTGATTGTGACTGTTCTTATGTTAATTGTACTGCTGGTCAGTACTGGAATACAACTGCTGGCTGTTTAGAGTGTCCTTCAGGCTATTTGTAAGTTGATTCTTTTTCAGTATTCTATTTTATCATTGACCTGTTGCAAAAATCCAGCCCTTTGAATTAGAAAAAACTTAAAGCAGCATTTTTTGCCGTCGTTAAATATCCACTGCGGCAAAAAAGAAAGTTGCTATGGCAAAAATATGGTCGTTGAAGGTAACCAGAGTGGTAACAAAGAAAGTTACGTCAGCAAAATCTATATATATTCCCTTAATTTTCAACCTGATTTTGACGCTCCTGTCGAATCTACACAGAAATACAGGAAAGTATGGTGATAGTATTTACGTGAGGAGGAATGCCTTTGGCAAAAAACTTGCCATCGTAAAATAAACGATAGTCGGCAGTTTATTCAGAGGGCTGAAAATCTTATTATTTTCCTGATGAAGAAAACAATTAGGATTTTAGTACAATTTTCATTTCTCTTTAGCTGCTTGGGAGATTCTAGCCCCCCATTACCCTGTTCTGCAGGAACTGCAAATCAATATGCATCAGCCATAAACGCTTCATCATGCTTAGTAAGTTGTATATTTAAGGAATGTTTATATTTATTTATTCAGTTATGTGATAAAATTGTGAAAATGTTTTTTTTTAAACATAGGTTGTGATATAATTTGTATGTGATCAATGTATAGTTTAGGCAGCACTGTTGTACTGTTCAAGATCTTCATTTGAAAAAATCTTTATGTTGTAATCTAAATTTAGTCATGTGCAGTTGGAACATTCAGTGTCACAGGCTCAACCGCTTGCTCCAAATGTCCTTCAGGATATAGTTGTACACAAGAAGGTGAATTAACACAATGTTTACCGGGGACTTACTCGTTACTGGGAGAACATGAATGTACATCATGTCCGACTTCTTCCATTTGTAACTCAATATTTGAAGCACCACAGGTAAAACAAGCAAATCATTTTGATTTTCAGTATGTTACATTTTTTAAGCCATTAATTTTATAAGATTTAATAGAAAACAATCCCTGGCTTCCTTTAAAGTATACTAAAACTGAGTTATTATTTAGCTCTGTCCTGGTGGCTATACGTTAAATTCAACAACAAGTCTGTGTGCTGCTTGTGCTGTGGGAACTTTTTCTTCAAACGGCAGCATATCGTGTGAGCTGTGTCCAAATGGGACTTATAGCAATATTGGAGCTACCTCCTGCACAACATGTCCTGATGGGCACAGGTATTTAATACCTTTTTTATTCTCACTAGACTTTATACAGGGATCTTTTTAATTGTTTATTAATTTAATTAATTAATTAATGTGCCAACTTCTAGTTCCTGTCTATTTATGATTTAGCTGTGTTGATCCTTCTAACCTTGCACAATGCCTTGCTGGAAG
Source organism: Mitrocomella polydiademata (assembly GCA_036023255.1). NCBI lineage: Eukaryota > Metazoa > Cnidaria > Hydrozoa > Leptothecata > Mitrocomidae > Mitrocomella > Mitrocomella polydiademata. The sequence continues at coordinate 9,679 of JAYRBV010028127.1, forward strand.
TTATGCTGGACTCCAAGATATTTCATGTGAAGTATGCACAAAGGGCTACAGTTGTCCTGTAGACGGCATGGAAACTCCAATTTTGTGTAACAATGGAACTTATCAAAATGAGACTGGGCAACTATCTTGTTTACAATGTCCAAAAGGATCAAGTTGTCAAAACCCAGCCGATACACCAATAACTTGTTCGACTGGTCAATATAGTCTTTTAGGAATGGGTGAATGTCTATCTTGTCCTGCAGGCTTCAGGTAACCATATTATATCAAGTAATCCCTTACTAATTTGATAATACCTACTAAAATAATTTGCACTGCACTGCACATTAGAAAGTTTAGCAAATACCTACAGTCACTATAAAAAGCACCAAGGTAGGTGGTTGTTTTATTTGATGTACCATTATAGTTGTTAATGCTTATACACGATAATAATTCATTTTTTTACTTAATCATCTTCATTTTTAACTATATTTTATTCATTTATTTTATGTATATATCTAATTTATTTGTGATTCAGATGTAATGACTCTACTAACCCTGCCCAATGCCTTGCTGGAACTTATGCTGCACTCAATGATATTTCATGCGAGCTATGCACAAAGGG
>JAYRBV010028138.1:0-10277 GCA_036023255.1 Mitrocomella polydiademata
CGCTGGTTTACCAGCTAGTCTATATAATAATAGCCGTATTCTGTATGTACGCATTTCGAAATGGTATCCAAAGCTGTAGGCGAAATAATCTCAAACTTTTTCAAAAAAAAAAAAGTACAAAAAAAAAAATTTCGAAATTTTTTTTGGTGAAAAATTATTTTTTTTGCGAAATTATTTTGGGCCTAAATTGTTTTGGTCCAAATTTTTTTTTTTTCATTCCCCCAATTCATGTAAAAAAAAAAAAAATCCAAAATTTTTTCCCTTTTTTGTGTGAATTTTTTTTTTTTTTTGCCCGAAGGGCGTGCTTCATAAACAGCAGGTTTTATGCAGTGTGCGTAAGCAGTCTCTTCAGCGTGGGAACCAGCTAGTTACTTTATAATACCACACATTGAATTTATAAGTCTTTTATGTTGTGTTTATTATGATCTTTGAATAATCGGTTTATCCAAATAGCTGGCTGTAAAGATGAAACACGCGGCGGTGTCCATATTCAACGATGGCATACGTAAATTGTCAAATTATCTGACTAATTTTTGGGTTTTATGGAAACTTTTCAAGGCTGCAACGCAGAAAGATTTCCCCCCCAAAGAAAAAAAAATGTAAGAAATGTATAGTAGAAAAGATGTGTCAACCTCGTTCCCAGGGCTTTTCTTCGCTTTTTTGTCTTTTACTGATGGCGCAAGAGTTAATGAAAAAAATGTATGCAAAAGCCCTGGGAACGAAGTTGAACGAAGTTGAAAGGATGTGTTTTTCCGTGTTTTAACAATATAAGTGTTTCGTAAAATTTCTGATCCGATTCTTTTGAATTCCCCGATACTTCAAGTATATACTGGCGCGCTTTATAAGTTGACGTATTTTTAATTATTACTTCCACGGAAAACTTTTGAAACTTCATTTTACTGATCTAGAAAAAGTAGGAATTTCCAGAGAGTTGAACCAAACCTATATCGGGGAATAGTCGCCCGATATCGGATAAAAAGCCCCCACTTAGAAGATTCAATAGCGGTACAGACTCCTAAAACGGGATTCAAAAGCGGTGCAAAACCTCGATCGAGGGTGTTTTTTATTGGTGGTTTGGCTCGCGCCAGATCGGCGAAATGTGCCATAGCTCATGGCGTTCTGTATGATGTTCTTGAAACTTGTTTATTTTTGTAAGTGTTAGTTAGATTTCGTTTTAAAAAATAAGGTAGCCCTAGTGATTTCTTTTTTTAAATCATCGATACATAATCTAATATTTATAAACGATTCATTCACCCTTGGTAATGGAACATCAAAATGATATTCTTACTTATATACAATATTCATGCTTGAATAGTATATTCATGGTCACCCATTCATATACTTCAAATATTTTTCAATTATGCAATTTTTTAAGAGCATTCTTTCTCTTTTTTTTTGAATTGTTGATTTTTCTAGTGGATTAGAAATGGAAATTAAATTATCGCATATTGTGTATCAATTTTGGTATGAAAGAGTAATTATTTTGCATCAATTTGTTATTTGTGTTTACATTTTAACTGCAGATAACTGGATTACTTCGGTTACTTTTTTACCTTTTTACTGGTCGCTTAATTATGGTCATATCAAAAAGGATTTTTTCTACAAACATCTCTTTGATTAAAAACATTTGACTTACACAATTACATTTGTAAAAAGAGCGAGCTTATGTTTTTCCCATTTGATAGCAGCTTTTTACTGGTCGCTTAATACTATGGTCATATCAAGAAGGATTTTTTCTACAAACATCTCTTTGATTAAAAACATTTGACTTACACAATTACATTTGTAATAAAAAGAGCGAGCTTATGTTTTTCCGATTTGATAGCAGAGTCAGTAGAACGTATATCGGATATACTTTCACAACCAAATTAATTGTTATGTTACCGTTGCGAGTAATAAATAAATGTTGAAAAATTCGTCTAAATTTTTAAAGGCGCTACACTACACTCTTTTGGCCGTTCCCAATTTAGTAAAAAATATACGCTCTGAACTTTTTGACTCTAAAAGCTAGAAGGTCGGCTAGATACAACATCTTTCTAACGTATAAAGCCGTCCTCGTGAGTGAAGTGAGTGAATGCATACGTTGACTCTTTGACTGTGGCTAGATATATCGGTACCCCAATGAAGGAAAATCCAACCTCGTATGATAAACAGTGTAGATGAAGCTTGTATTGTTCGATTCGTGTGGACAGGCTACCGTGTATCACGGTTTTGATTTATAACTTAAAAGAATTGGAATCATTAGTGACTCATTTTATCATTTCCAATTATAGATACGTATCAGCAAATTATTTTTATGAAAACAAAAATCGAATTGACCTTATAAGGAAGATGACTTACGGATGATCTAATGGAGAAGAAATATCATAGAATTCCGATTATTTTATCGGTGTTCTTATTGCTGTTGTATTGTGAGGTAAGATATTATTGATTATTGGAAAACTCTGTACAATTATATCTCTGCTCTGGGGTGTGTGCGCGCCCAATTTGCAATATTCTAAATTCAATATAGAGTGTAAACGAGTAAATTAAATTCAGATGAGTATGCTGACGGACAGTTGGAAATGCAAAAATCATTCTCTGCGCACTTTTACCGGGATTAATAATTCATGCAATCACTTGTCAAAAAGGTTATACTTTTAAACAATACATATGATAAAATTTGTCTATCGATTTTACAAACACATTTGAAAAACTTTTCTATAAAATAACGGCTGATCATGAAATTGAAACGAGAAATTATATATACCAACTGTCGCAATTTTAGATGTAAGTGACAAACGGAAGACTAGTAATATAAGTTTTTTCACCAAATTATATATAATAATAATAATAATAATAATAATAATAATATTGGAGTAGTTTAACGTCATGTAAGGTATCCATCCATTTAGGTTGGCTATTCTTTCCCGTCGGACGCACTAGTTGTCTAGTTGTATTAGTTGTTATATTAATATTTTAAATATTTTAAATTTGTTTTCATATCAATTTTAGGTTACAGCTAACAACACGACATCAAGCACCACAACCTCAGCCGTCAACACAACTGCTTCGACATCCAATACCACAGTTTCGACAGAAAATTCCACAATTTCGACAGCAAACTCTACCAATACGACATTAGATTCTAACTCTACGAGTTGCAATTTAACGGATTCGTCATCAAATAGTAACTGTTCGACAGTGAACCCTACAAATGCGACTGTAACTACAACGGTTACACCGTCAACACCATGGATTCCTACCATTGCTATGGAATCTGCGCAGTTCAAAGATGCAAATATGGAACAGATTATTGTGTCTTTCAACGAGACATTGAACAACACACTTGACCATAAGAATTGTTGGAACGTATTTGCACTCCCTACGATGGAGCTATTAGGTAAAAATGAATATCTCTCTCGCATACCAATACCGTGTACTGAAGTAATCGGCTAGCGAGATAACTGAGATAGTCAGATACGAAGAAAATTTACGGACCTCCATACCATTTTCAAGTTTTTTATTTCTACCACAGAGCTGTCTGATCATGTGAATCGCGGCAAGCTCTCTATTGCCACTATAGAGAGAGAATGTCTATTTATATCCCCTTAACTAATAACGCGAGTCTTAAATATTGAAAACAAAATTCACGACAGGCTTAAATAAATAAATAAATAAATAAATTGTGGAAGGCAAAAGGTTTCCGTAGGTTCCCGGTGACTCCTAGGGATAAGTAAGACAGATTTTAAATCCCCTAACTAAAGGCTAGAAAGTGAAATCTTAAATTCATACTGCCGAGTTTATGACAATTGATGGTCTTGAAATTAACAAAAAATGAAAAAATAGTAAATTCTAAAATCTAAAGCTAGAAATTGAAGTTTTAGCAACAACAACAAAAATTATAATAATAAAACATTGAAAGATCCTTAAAGCATTATCCCGTCTTCTTACAAATTGATGTACAATTTAGGTAACATTTCGGTGATTTGTCGGCAAATCTCCCATAACTCCATATTGGTGACACCGTCCATGTGGTCCCGCATAAGACCTGCGAACGACATTCATCCCAACACGGTTAATCACGTGAATATTTCCACAACCATTGATGCCATTACACCATTGACAACAGAGGTCCATCTGGCTGGCTGGAATGAGAATATGTGTCCTTGTGAGACTGGAGATCTGGTACTGACCGTTGACCTGACTCGTCACCTTGCCTACAGACCGCCATGGAATATCCAATGGGAAATGGGATGGTTGGATTCTATTCCACTACCAATCGCCTCATCATCGTCTGCTTTTGTTATGTCAAGCACGTATTCGCAGATGACGATTTCGTCATCAGAAGAAGAAGCAGCTCCAATTGTGTCATCATCGATCACACCTTCCTCAGCATCCACAACTAGCGGAACCGGCAGTGCAGCAGTCAACTCTTCAGCAATGGCCAGCAACAATTCAATGATGGTGAATTCAAGTAGTTTTGCTGCTGAACAGCAAGAAATGTCGACATTGGCTGCTAATCCAGCGGCAAGCTCGTCAGAAATCGCACCATCTCCGCCAATGACGACGTCACCTTTGGCAATGTCGTCTTCAATAGTTGCCACGACAAGCACACCACAACCTCCTCCTGTTCGGTTCAATTTCACACCTGTGCTGCAGCCACACCAAGACTCCCCACAACTCAAGCTACCATTGTCCATGTTCAACGAATCCACTATCTATGCATTGCGAGTAACTGTTTACAATGTCTTTGGATTAGCCGATACCAAGGAGGTGAATGTTTCATTTACTTGTGGTTCCAGTATAAAGCTAAGACGTGTTGCGCATGAGCAAGTTTTTTACGAGGTTCTGCAACACTTTCCTTCGTGCTGGGAAGGTGACAGGAGTTGGTCTTACGAGTGGAACCAATCCCCTCAAGCAATTACTATTGTTGGTGGACCTCAAACCCCAATTAATATTTTTGTCCTCGATAGATCGTCTTTTACAGCCAGCACTCTTTACAATGTTGAAGTGATTTTAAATAAAAACTCGCCCACCAGCATAACCAAATCTCAAGATTTTTCATACACTGCCAGACCACTTCGCGCGGATATCTTGGGACACTCCATCTCTGTTGGCTCAAACAGTGCGCTAGAGCTTGACAGTAAACTATCAGTGGATCCAGATAACCTCTCCGATGGAGCGGAAACCAAGAGTTGGAGTTGTGTGACGCCAGACAATGCACCGTGTACCATGCGTAATGAAACAACAGCAGTATCTGCGAATACGGATATATTGAATTTGCAGTTGTCTGAGGTTGCTGTTTCACCAGGGCAAAGGTTAGATATTCTGCTTTTTGATGTTAGCAAATGTTTACTATGGTTTCGAAATTTTTCGCCGTTGCATCGTCTTGTCGCCCCGCCCCCCTTCTCCGATATTTTTTAGTATAGATTTTTATCTCATCGCGATGTTATTCCTAATTTTTGACAGTCAGGAAATGTGTACTGTTATATTTATGATTTTATAGTGTGATCTTACAAAATTTCGCTGTGAAATTCTAGAAGGATATGTGTTAAAGCGACAGCATGCTTCATAATATGATTTCGAATTTCGAAATTTTTACGAATTGTTGAGTAATCTTCACGGAATAAACTAATATTGTAGTTTGCTATTCTAAAAGTATTCCCTATTTCTTGTTTTTAGCTATACTTTCAAGCTCGAATATTCGAAAGGAAGTCGAACAGCGGAGAGCCAGGTTTCCGTCAAAATATTGGATGGTACTCAGCCACAGTTGGTGGTGTCCGCATCCAGCAACCGGCTTTCTTTATCATCTCCGGTTATCTTTACGGCTGATGTGATCGGACATCTAAGCGGTGGGAGTTTTTCATTCACTTGGCAATGTTATGATAAATATGGTAGGACTTAGCCTTCCCCTCCGACAATAATTCTTCAAAAAGTAATGCTTTCTTCAAGATTCAATATCTATGAGCCTTAGATTGTGCTTTTTAGAGGTGTTTTAGGGACTTAAAATCGCAAACTTTTCTTCATCCATCAACCACGGTAGGCGACAGTTAACCAACCACCTACCTTTTTGACCCTTGGCCTCCCCAATAAATTTTGACCATGCTAACAGCCCTGAAAATAAATCCAGCTTTCAATATATGCTCTACAGGATTGACCATAACTGGATGGAAAGAATTGTCTCTATGGAGAGGTGCATAATAAAAGACACTCATTCGCTTTAATTTTTTTAAAGGCTTTTGCCTGTTGGTTGGAGAATATTAAATCTGGACCCTAAGGCTTATTTTAAATTTCAAAACAATTGATCAATCTCATGGAAAATCAATTCTTGTTTCTCTTTTTGTATATATTTGTATATAATTCAATTATTGAGATCTTATACCTCTAAAATTCAGATATATACAGGAATGATAAATCTTGATCCTTGCAACCTCGTTTCTAGGACTTTTATCGTTTTTTTTCTCCCTGTTTTCTTTCGTTTACTTGACAAAACTTTCTTTTCAATTTCAGATACAAGAATGCTAAACGTCATACCAAGCAGTGTTACCAAATCTGGAAGTATCACAGTTGATGCTGGTGTAACTCTACCGCGTGTTCGCCTGTCTTCATTGTTAATCCCTGGTCAAACCTTTCACAGTGTCTTTGAAATGGTTTGTAGGTGCACCTATTTAGAGAATGTGGCCAGCGATGTTGTTGAATATACAAATGTCCGTTCGCCCGTAATATCAATTACACCGACAACTGGCGAGGCGTATGTCACCGAGTTCCAAATACGTATTTATCAGGTGTTCGCAGGTTTCGAAAACTCTTTGTTATCATTTCGTTTTGGTTATCAACCGGATGCAAACACAATTCCAGTGCAATACCTAACCGGGTGGACTAGCATGAATGCGGTGTCTAACGTCAGATTTCCTTCTATGGTAGCAAGTACAACAAGCAACCTAAAAGTATTTGTTCAAATCAGAAACGACGACAAGATTCTCGCACGCGTTGAAAAGACTCATCCAATCACATGGGAAGATACGAAAGACTACAACTCGTTACAGACGGAATTGAACCAAAAGAACGAAACATTACGTGAAGCCCTAACGTACGATCTGCTGAAATCAGCTGCTTTTCTCACCAACCGTCTACTGGTCACCCCGAATCTGAATTATATTGCAATCGGAGGAACCCTGCCGGCAACCGATTTACAGAGCGAATATATCAGATTCATTGAGCTGTTCATAGTGTTGCCAAATCTGCCAGAATTCACCGATATGGTCATTAAGACTGTCCACTATCTCGTCAAGAAGTCAAGCGGTCGTCTACACCTTGACATGGTGACGAAGATTGACGCCCTTTTGAAACACATTACGTCATCGAAAGAAATAACAACGGAACTCAAGGGGGATATTGACTACAATCAGCAGGTAGGAATACAGTAAAAAAATTCGCACAAACAAAATATTAAAAGCAACTTTCGAATTTTTTATTTCTACAGTATGTATTTTCAACAAACACAAAAACTTTATCAAATTTTACATTTTGAAATTTGAAATTCGTCATAAATCGATTGCGCAATAAGTTACCGGAAAGGTATATTGGCTTTTCTTGAAGATACAAAAATATTGTTGGTGCTTTTGACTATCTCTTTGTCGTCAGCACATAAAACAAATTTGCTGAGAATATAGTCGTTTGAAAACTTTTTTTTTTCTTTTTTTGAGTGCATACATCAGTTATGAAAAGTTAAGTGACAAGTTCAAAAAAAAGTAGGTAACAAATGAAAAATATACGAGGGTTAATAACCTATCTTTAAAGTACTAAAAAAATTATCTTCGTGAAGCATAGTAATCTTCTGATTGCCTTTATAGGTCAACTCTGTTCTCGACATTCTTAGTCTTCTCTTGAATCGTGGAGGTAGCAACGTAGAACTATTACGTCCCTCTTTACACGAAATCAGCCGAAAATATCTCTTGAAATTAATAAGAGAACAACATACTCCTTACACTCCAAACCAAAACAGCTGGTCATCTCCACAAGTCAGTCTTATGCTTACCAACTACCTCTATCTTGGCGCTGCAACATCTACCATTTTGAAAATCAATGACGTCATTAAGGCGCGGCATGTCTCGTGGAAATGTTCTAGCGGAGATGATTCTCGCAACTGTACCGGTTTCTACATAAGCGAAGTGAAGTATGACAACAGCATTTACAATAGCTTGCTGCACAACAGATATACGGGCTCGGCAATTACCGACGTTTACCAGGTCGACACGTGGTATTTTGATCCGGAAGAGAGGAAAATGAAGGCGTTGAATATCACTGTCAATGGAACACTGTTTGAAGTTGAATTTCCGCTGCGCGATACAAACGTGTTGGTAGGAGATGAGATACAGGTTAGATGTTTTTCTATATAGCTCAATTCCATTACCTATAATATCAGACAAACAATTAAGAAACATTCTGACAATAAACTTTGTCAGACTATAAAATTTTTCCGACCAAGATTTTGTCCTCGATTTTTATCCAATAAGGTGATTCCCTCTGAAAAAGAATTTGATGAGAATTTAATATTCTGATTTTAAAGTGCTTGGACTGTTAATTAATTACTGAAGCAGAGAATAGCTTTTCTGAACAGTTCTTATTAGCATATGTTTTTGGGAGTTATATGCCCCCACTGCGCCCACTGAGCCGACCAAGAAATATCCTCCCTAATACCCAATGTTTAAAGAAACGGTTTCTATCCTGATGACTCTTTTCTGAACTCAGGAGTTCTAGAAAAGGCGCAAAACCACAAGCAAGTTTCGGCCTTATTATTAGGCATAACATATATAAACATATAAAGCAGATATTTTTTGATCAAACGATAAGTACTAGTTATCGCATGATACCGAGTTCAATATGGGTTATATTTTTCGAGTTCCGGATTTTTTTCCTTTAGATTTTCTGATATTTTTGTTTTATTTATTTCATATGACCCTTATAGGCTTTAATCTTTGCTATTCCTCCTTCCCTCTTCCTCTTCCCGCTTCCCGATCGGAACATGGCCTCATATATTTTATATGTAAGGGATATGAGATACGTATTTATGTCGATTCTCTCAACCGCAATCAGAACGTATAGTAGATAAGTTCCGTTCTCGCGATAAACATGGAAATCTTTTTTCTTTTCTTTAGTGTATGGTTTGGGATGACAATAAATCCGCATTCAATGAAAGTGACTGCGTGACGGAAACATTGACAAGTGCCAACAAAGTGAAATGTCAGTGCCGAACACTGGGATTGATGGTAGCAAGGAGAACCCCACCTGAATATCCACCAACAACCGAAATGCCTTATCCAGGTATGTTTTGTTTTTTTAGATTTGAATCGTCACTTTAAATTCGGGAAATTACGGAACAAATCGGAAATGACGAAACAAACAAAAGATCTCACGGGGCTTATACGTAAAATCAAATTTTCCCCGCACTTATAAAGTTGAGTCGCTATAGGGACTTGAAGGCTTCGTAAATAATAATGGTGCATTTCTAACGAATATAAAAATATACTACACCGTTTATTCTACTTAAGGGACGGCAGTATACATTGCTGACGTCAAACATTTGAGAGTTCCATAGTCAAAATTAAGTGTTTAAGTACTTTAAGTAAATTAAGTACTTGTTTTTAAACAAAGGCGGCAGGTTATAATTTGCTCCAGAAAATAACATTTCTAGCCTTTACAACTTTCAAATTAAAAAAACCCATAATGAAACTTATTTCTGATCTATCTAATGGGGAAAGCAAAGAATCGTAATTTTCAGCTTTATAAGTTCGGATTTTCTAAATATTAAATGTCTTGTTTGATTTCTTCAGGTGCCAATCTTACCTACGACATGTATTTTTATACGGACGAAGAACGCTGTACGGACGAACGTTCGTTCGGGTTTTTCAAGCCGAAATTGAAGGAGCAGCTATGCCCGTTGCTAGGCATTGAAAAGAAGCGGTTGAAGATCACGGGGTGCACGCCGGGAAGTATCATCGTACATTTCTACATTCTGGATGTTGTTGGGGAAGTTAGGAATTCGGTGGTGAAACCGATCCTTGATCAAATCATCGAAGATCAAACCTTCATTGTCAAGATGAACCAGGTGAGCCTAGCGACTTCGTAGTTTACCTGATATATACTGTTTGTCCCACTCATCTATCGGCATGAGTTAACACCCTATTCGACCTGGGATTTTTGGGGCTCCTCAGGCCTGGGGGGGGGGATAATTTTATCCCCCCTATCTATCTCGAGAAATAAAAATGCTGGAAGGCTTAAACTTGGTAGGTAGA
>JAYRBV010028149.1:0-10275 GCA_036023255.1 Mitrocomella polydiademata
TATTTCAAATTTAATTATGTGATAATAGCGTCGATAGTTTTCCCAAGGTGGTATTTGAACTCATTAGTCAAAAGGTCCAGGGATCGCTTTTGGTGTAAAAGTTTTAACATTTTTTCTAGAGTTGAAACGGTGTATGAACTACTCAAATTATTACGATGGCGAATATTTACTTCAACCTCTTTTATGAAGTTAGCAATAATTAGCAATTTTCACCACCGAAAACCTCGTGGTAAAAGAACCTGTGACACTTCTATCCTAAGCCCAGCAGCGCCTTAACTACTCGCCTCAGGTCCAATGAATAATTAAAGTAGACGCAGAGCGCAAAAGTATTGAAAGTACTGAAGATTTTGTGGAAATATAATCTAAACAAATAACTAGCAAAATTAGTATGTCGTGCGCAATAAGGCAATTTTTCAACCGTCTAGATATTTGAATAGATATACTGGTCTTTATTTTGACTACCGTAAATGATCGGTTTAGCACCCACTTTCGAACATCCTCTTAGGCAAGATATTTTGATAAGTTCCAATCTCAAATAAGTTCTTCATCTGGGTGGCTCTTTTGATGTTAAACTATAGCCAGATCTTATTTAAACATTTAGTAAATACGATCATCTAATCAAAAAAGAAAATCTTAGCGCCCCTTTCGATTAAGCGCCCCCAAAAAATATCGAGATTTTATATACGCGCCCTGGGCGCTAAATTGATTATTTACGGTTGGTTAAATAATAGCGTGCGTATGCAACCATTATATAAGAGCAAAAGATTAAAAGTGACAGCTCCAGGTCAACAATGACAGGTGAGTTAAGAAATTAAAGTTATGTACGCCGTTATGAGATTGTAGTCTTTCCCAGACCGCCACGCGGTACGTAATCAGAGTTTGATACAGACTATGATATTGCAGTGCGAATAGAAAACATGCCAGCAAGCTAGTCTATCTGAGAAACGGAAAGCCACAAGAGTATTTGTAGTTCCTAATATAAGGACAAATAAATTCTTTGATTGCAAAATACGACAATATTCTTAACTAGCTGGTAAACTTGTATGAAAATATTGAAATTATTTCTCCCACAGCTCGGCTACCATTAATGCGTACAAACAAAGATAGATAGATAGAGAATACGGCTTTTATTATATAGACTAGCTGGTTCTCAGCGTCACAAGAACGCTGAAGAGACTGATTACGCATAATGCATGAAACCCGTCGTTAGGACACGCTCTTCGGACTTTTGCGCAGAAAAAGAAAAAAAAATGGAAGAAATTTTTTTTTACATGAATTGGAGAAATGAAAAAAAAATTAATTTTGGACCAAAAAGATTTAGGCCAAAAAAAAATTCGCAAATTAAATAGCAATGTCAATGGTCTGTTAATTAAACGTCGGAAGAATCCAAGCTGGATTTCAGCAGATTAAGATAATCCAGGCTAGAAGAGCTGTACGCACCCCTAAATTTGATATTTGTGAAATAACTCTATAGAACAGAGAGGGTTATTAAAGAAGAGCTCATCTAGAAATAAGGTCCTTTGTTTAATTTATTTCTTTGTTTTGTTGTTATTGTGTAAAAAGGCACCAAATAATACATGGTGTTTTTGACATGGGTCCTATACTGATGAAACAAGAAACGTTGTGTTAAAATATTTGTTTGAAAGTTAAAAGTCGCTCTCCTTAAGAGGTATTTTAGATTACAAGACAAAATTTGCAACACAATCTATTTTTATCTTCTTGCGTGCTAATTTTAGCATTTTACGTCTTTAAAAGTTAAACTAAGAGTAACAGTAAATCTACTATCAATATTTAATTACTTACTTAATTAGGCCTCAGCAAAGTAACGGTAATAAAAGCACAAGAAGTGTTCGGGAGGCAAGCACTGATGAGCTTATCGGCGTTATTGCCGAGTCTTTATAGTCTGATTTGCATACCTTAATCAAATGAATCGTAAACCAGTTAACAAATCAGACTACCAAGTCTTATGGTATTCCAAGAAAATTTACTTACTTCAACTTCAACAGTTCAAGCATGAAACCCCAAAATTTTGTATATGAGCTAGATTGCATTTTCTCAGTGCTATTTATAATATTGAAGAGTGCTAAAAATAGGGATCAGTTTCTATTAATTACTTTTAATTACATTCCCCAGCAGGAAAATCATTTTTGACCATTGCGGAGGAGAGTTGGCTATCAAATCGGCACCCAATGTAATAACAGTGTCAATATAAAAAGACTCTTTGCACGAGTTTTGTCAATTTTTCACGCAGTGGGTTTCTTTCACTGCTCTTATTTAATCCCTTTCGAAACTAAAATGGTTTCAAATACTTTATAATATGGGTGTGTGGGTTGTGTAACGAAAATGCACAGGAATTTTAATGATATTAAATTGTGATACAAAAATAAGTAAGAAAGTAAGATATGCGTTTTCACTTGTATACTTATATAGTTAGTTGTACTTATTAAAAATACTGGGGTGGGTAATAAAATAAAATAAAACATATGTTGATAAGTTGAATCTCGTACACATTTAAAAAAAATCAAGGCAAAATCAAGGCAAACATGATAGAAAAAAAATCTAAATATCAACATAAAATCCAAAATGACAAAAAAATCAAAAAATCTGATAAAACATTCCTTCGATTTGACATTGTAAATTATTTTAGGGCCAAGTTATTTCCTGGCAAACATTGAAACAACTACATGCAATATATGCATCTTATATCAATAGAAAACATACTAGGAGGAGAGTTCCCTAACATCAAAACCATACGAAGATGTTATGTACCGTTTCAATTGAAAGGCTCTCCTCCGTAGTTTTTTCTATTATAGGTTGGGAATGGAGGAAAAAAGTAAAAATATATATTATTTATAAACACTAGGTCAAATGCATAATTCGTGCAGCTAGTTAACTTTGCCAGCATAGCGTGCATGGTCCTCAGGGAATAACCGCAATGAAACTTCCGACAAGTCATCATCAATCTCTCAATGAATTGGGATGAATTGTTAGAGTGAGCCAGACGACAATTGTTTTTTCAAACAATTAAGTATACCTACTTATACTTGCTATTTATATCTCCCATGAGGGCAATTATTTTATTGACAAAGTATTACATGATTAATTGCATATGAGTCATTCTGTTTTGATAATTAAAACTCATTATTACAAGCATTAACAGTTATAGAAGACGTTTTATAAGATACAGTATGACCTAGACAATTTCTGCCGTTTTTTGTATTGTTATCAGGTGAGAAATATACCATTGGAACGCAAATTTTTCTAGCTTTAAGAAAATATAAATTTGTAGATCCACAACCTTGCGTATTTTCACACATATATTTCTCAAATTTCTGTATTTCCAAGATTAAAACCATTCGCAATCACCATGGAAGTATGATATTTCAAAATAAATCCAACTTAGAAATTTTTAAATCTGCTGAAAAAAGATATAGATTTTCCATTAAAGATGTTATTTATTGGAAATATTATAATATATTATAGAAATATTTATATTATTATTATTATATTTATAAATAATTATTTATATCTAGAAAAAAAATTTAAATCGTAAACATTGCAGAAATTGTACATTTCGTGTTCCAAAGTTTCTTGTAAAAATGGATCAGAAATTGATTCCAATGATGGAATTTCTATGAAAATTTTATTTAGAAACGCGATGTCATATTGAAAATTGGAAACCTCATTTTTGACCGGCTGTAGTTGCGCTCTACGAATTTATTTATCAACAGAAGAAAAATGAAAAATATGTTATCATGGGGTAACATAACAATTATCTTTTTGTCATTTTGATATTTTTTTGAAAAACTATTATTATTTGTATTTTGAACGAATCAATATTCCCATCGATTCAGAATCAATATTCAAATTTTCATAAGTCTCCCAGTTATAATAAATGGCTCATATAACATTTGTAAACTTTTATAAAGCTTCCTCGGCTGCGGTTTAGTTTCTTAGAAATAAAAATATTTATCTGCCCCTCATATTTAATCCTAACCTTTGAATGGACTCTATCAATGTAGCGAGCGACCACATATATATATGGACAAAATATCAAAATTTGAGAAAATTATGATGCTCCGTTGAGGAAATATGGGGAAAACACTCGCCTCTTCACCTAAAAATGGGCTAAAAATGTAAACATTGCAACCCGTCTATGGAGATTATCTGACCTTTTTTGCAATGTATCCAACCTTCTTTTTTTATCAGCTTTTAATAAAAAACTTCCGATATGCTTTTTCTAATAAATCGCCCATTGTAAAAGCCACCTGGGTTGAATTTAATTATGCATTTATTATACAAGATGATGTCATGACCACTATAGTTACATTGCGAAACGTAAAGTTAACTGCTTTATTTTGTCAAGGTGTGCCGAGTCCAGACGAGATGTAGAGTTATAGAGCTGACATTTCTTTATTACAAGGGTGTTTTCATTGGCTTTTCAATTTAAATTTAACGTTATTTAAAAACTAAAAATAGAATCTCATTCAATAAAACTAATCCAATCACCATAAATATTTTAACCTAGATTTATAAGGATGACCTAGTATAAAAATTCTTCATATCTTATGCTGATTCAATGGAATGAAATTTTGAGAGTTTTAGAAGGAAAATGTCTAATGCCACTTCAAAACTAGAAACCATGGATATATCGTCATTTAATACCATCATATAGTTAGATAAGGTTGTAAAAGTTGATATTTTGGTATTTCTTTTTTAAAGTCTTGCATAACTTAAGCAAATATTTATCATTCCAAAAATCCCCTCTTAAAGTAAAAACGTATGGCGATATCATTTATGCTATTTGTTATTACCTCGTCCCGCGCGAATAGTAAGTAAATAGAAATACGAGATATGTGCAAACTAATCGTATTAATGAAGAAATTTCTTTGTGTGGGGGTTTTTAGTACACCGTTTCAACACTAGAAAAAATGTCAAAGATTTTACACCAAAACCGATCCCAGACCTTTTGACTAATGAGTTTAAATATCCCTTTGGGAAAACTATCAATGCTATTATCACATAATGAAATTGTAAATAAAAACATAAACGGCATCACATTTCTCTCCGATGAATATTAAAAGTTAATCTTGCATAGCTAAAGAGGAAACTGAGTTCGAGTTTAGTGTAAGATCATAATGGTAGAGTTTTGCGTCGAAAAGGTGTATTGGACAAGTAAGTAAGTATTTATTTATTTATTTGCCGAAACAAAAGTATGACGGGAGACCATCTCAATAGGAAAACAATCCTAATCTGAGGAAATGGCCACCCTTAGTTGAAATACAACGCTACAAAATAAAATAACATAACTATAATAAGGTAATAATTACAATAATGCAAAGATAAAGTAAAAAAAAAGTAACATATAAAAGAAAAATAAAGATAATGCAAACAATAGAAAGTAAGTTTAATGTGTGTAGAAAGTTAAAGTACAGCATGCAGAAGAAGGCTATTATCTATGGAATTCACTGTAGGACGAGTAAAAATACAGTTTAATAAGATACTTTAAGCGGACCAATGCTAGTGAAGGACATATCGTCAACAGAAAGACAATTTGAAGGAGATTCGCCAAGACATGAAAGAAAAACAATAATGTCGGATAAAATGTTTGTCACCTTCAAAAAGTTCGTCCGAAAAAAAATTTGCAAATTGTACGAACTATATGACTAATAATAATAATCATATTATGGACATTCTTATGTTTTTTTACTCAAATTTTTATCGAATAATTTAGCAAGAAATTTATTAAAATAAATATTATTAAAAATTCTAAAACATTTGAGAAATTTGAGAAATTTTTCCACATATATATGAGAAATATGACGTCATCAATTTTCTGATTATGTTAGCAAAAAAAAATTATTCTAAAATGATTACAACAATAGAGAACTATTAAGTTAAAGTTTAAAGCTGTTTGCATGATTGAAAGTCAAAAATTAGCTTTTTTGAAGAAATTTGCAAAAGAAATCACTACTTTGAGAAAAAAAAGATGAATTCATCAAAAAACTCCAGGAAATGAATGTGTTCATTATATGATAGTATTTGTATGAAAAATTTCATGGTCATAGTATTTATATTTCTTGAGATCTTCAAAGGGGGGGGCGGAATCCGGGAAACATTTTGCAGTGCGTGGATTACGCAAATGATTTTCATGCAGTGTATGGAGAAAAACAGGTAATAATTGACTAAAAATAACAAGTAACGCTGTAACATATCATTATGGTAACCCTTAAAATAGATATATCTAAAGAAACAACCGCCAAACGACACCGAGAGGTGAAAACTTTTTTTTGATAGCGTGAAATAAAACATTTCTTTGATGTAGAATTTTACCCGAAAAGATCTTCGCAACATCTTTTGAAAATCCGAAACGGTAAAACACGAACAGAACCATTGTTACATATAACTATGAAAATGATCCCACACACAAACAAAATGTATAATAAAGATGGTATATACTGTATATTTATAGGTTTAACCTTGAAATAAATGTTTCATAAGAGTACACCAATTCCTTCCAGTCGGTCGTCGTTGACAAATAAAATCTCTTGAAGAACACTCTAGTCAAATTCACATACCTTGACAAATAACTTCATTTATCAAAGGATTTGTCCAAGACTAGTATTTCGCGGAATTAGACAGATTCGACTTGCTAGCTCTTTTTGAAATTACTTCCTGTTTTCGACAATTAAAATTAACTAAACTAAACTAAAAGATGAACACGTGTCCTTAAAAGATTTGGCTTGAAAGCAATATTTGAAGACACTTCCTTTAAGTAAAAACGTCATTATCATATGATTTCACTTGAATCGAAACTAAACTAAACAGTACACTAAACGTTTCGCATCCGAAGAACAATAGATATCTATTTAACTTTTGATTAGTTTCGACATCAGCTCGATAAGCGAAGTGGGAAAAAGAAGTCAACAATGAATCAAGTCTATAAATTTGAAATATAATTTAGAATATAAATGGCACATTTCCGGGCAAATTTAAGAACTTTACCATAAATGAGTCGGATGATCTCGCAACGGCTTCATTGTAAATAAAACTGTAAATGTAATGATGATATACAGACTCATACTCAAAAATAATAAGTAAATATGATAAATATATAGTGGTATTTCAAGGCAAATTTTATTGCTATTTTCCCGTTTTTCTTTGAAAAATATACCTCTTTCATGGAGTATGAAATTTGAACGAAAAATGAAAATAAGAACCTATTGCTTGCATAAATAGAACGGTGTATAAAACCTAATCTGTTAGAAAAGTACTTTTGATAAAGGAAGATACTTTACAAAATAGACAACAGAAAAAAAAATGAAAAAATTGATAATCATTTTAAACGTAAAAAAACTTTTTTGAAAATTGTTTTGTTGTTGAAGTTTTTATGTACAATTTAAAGACTCAAAGACTCGCCAAGGCTTATCTCTAGCCTTTCCCCACAATCAATGTATTCACAAAAAATTCAAATGCATAATTGGTATGAGCAAATTCAACATTGAATTGGGGAATGGAGGGGGATTTAAGTAAAAATGCAACCTGTTCACACCCCTACATTAACCAATTAATCAGAAAAAAAAATAAACAACTTTTAATCTTTTTTCTCACTCATCTCAAGCTAATTTTTGATTTTCATTTAAAAACTTCCCACACTATAATTAATATACGATTAATTAGATTTGATTTCCCTCATCTGTTATAATCACACGTCTTGTTTGTTTGTCTAGTTTGTGGCGCGGAATGTTTTTTCATAACTTTGACAAAAACTTTGACAAAACTTTGACAAAAACTTTTAAGCAAAACAAACATAATTGCCAGTATACAAAATTTATTTCTTCCTTGCATCCTATTTTTTAATAAAATCCTCAACCTAGGAACGACCCAGGGCTTTTCTTCGCTTTTTTACTTTTTCTGTTGGCGCGAGAGAAGGCCCTGGCTTACGTTGGCAAAAATCTGCTCAAATCAAGCAGATTTTAATTATATGAAACCCTTACGTATTATGGTGATTATTTCAAATTAATCTCCTGCAAAACTCTTTTCTTTGAGGGTTACTATTGAATAAAAAACCATGTGTAAGGAGAGTGATTGATTTCTTACTTAACGACAGTCTTGTTACATCACTCGTCGTTTTCCCAAAGGGCGTTTAAGGGGGTCTTGACCCCATTTGACTTTAAATTGATCCTTTTGGTGATACTAGTAGCCATAACTCACACCGGATAAAACCCGTTGGAATTTTTTCTCTATAAATAATTAATGACTTTAAATATGCCTAGGAATGCGAAAATAATACCTTTGCGCTGGCCATAATGGAGAGCCAAATAACTGTTTCATATGGCTAAATCCTTTGTATACACTATTCAGACATATAGTTTTGTGTTTTAAGTGGAGCAGAAATTAAGAATAAAACTTTAAAGCCCTAGAGGAGCGCTTCAAACCAGATATAGCACTTTTCAGTAAATCACTAATTATTTATGGTTCATTACTCGTTACGGGAAACTCTAATTTGAAAAACTGCTCAAATTAAAACACACTTGATTTCAAGGAGAAGTTCCAGTCAAAATTACACACATCTGCAGCACTTTTCAATCTTGCCACATTTAGGCTAGGAGAATGCAAACATTCAAAAAATGTATTTCGAGAAAATCAATTTTAAAGATTTAAGGTCAACATTTGTGCGAGAAAAGTCCGCAAAAAGGTCTCCTACCCACATTTCAATGAGCAAATCATATTGAACCTCTATGTATAGTTCCTCTACTATACATTAATTTCCAATAATAGCTAATCGATAAAGAGCTTAAAGGCTTATAAAGGCGCTACTTTCAATTGCTACGCTTAAATCGCTTGTCCCTACACAACGTCATACTAATGCTTCATGCATGTCGATAACTTGTGGTCTTTAAGAATGAAAACTGGTCTGAAAGTTGTCGATTTCATAAGATCAATACTTCATAACCATCAATTTATTTCTGGGGCGGTTACTCCCTTAATGATTATAAATAGCCTTTTGTTAAATTTTGACAGCTCTTATAAAAAAAGCATGCTTTTGTATTCTTGCATTATCAAATAAAATGTATTTTTTATCAACATCTATCTTAATAAAAACCGTATTTTGCACGCATTTCAAAATGGTAGCCGAGCTGTGATAAAAACTTTACCGGCAGCAGGAAAAATTGAAATAAAAAAGGCGTCAAAAGAAAGATTTAATAAAAAAGAAGCATTGTATTGATGGTCCAAATTTTCTGGGCTAACGGAGCCGAATTTGTGACGTTTTTGCATTTTTTTGGATACGTGTGACCAATTAGACCATGATAACCAAATTTCCGACAAATCCAACATGGTTTGCGGGGGTATTTTAGGTCTATTTACCCTTTTGTGACGTCATCAAAACTTTACAAAGACGTTTGACCCCTCATTGGAACGGGAAATTTATAAAGCATGTTTAAGAAAATGCGTTGGCGAATATTTCAAAAAATGAAAAATTTGGCATATCATTGAAATACTCTTTTGCAGAAGCAATCCCGCCCGAAGGGCGTAGATGTATGTTCAAATCAGTTTTATGCGTAAGCAGTCTCTTCAGCGTCCTCGCAACGCTGGTTTACCAGCTAGTAAACATATATTTATATAGATTAAGAGATTTCTTTTAGCCAATCACGACGCAGAACCGGCCAGCGTAGGCCAGGGCTTTTCTCTCGCGCCATCAGAAAACGAAAAGAAAAAAAAAAGCGAAGAAAATCCCTGGAGACAAGGTTGATAAAATTGAAATTTCCCGGATTTCCGGAGATTTCCGGAGATCTGTTGGTATTATCATTATCTCAATCGTGTATTCAGAGTCTTACCGTGGAATCCACAGCTGAGCTATTGGCCGTCCCGTATGCGTATCTGTGTTATGATAATTGATAAACCGTTATCTTTGTCACGACCAACATGCATTCTTGATAAATTTCCAACTTTATAGACTTGTCAACAATTATAATTGTGACGAGGAGGGGCTAGATATAAATCTATAAATGAGCTTTAGATTAAAGCAGATTATATTTGAGTAAAGTTACGAAAGGGAAGTAAACAAACTTGTTATGCAAGAATGTAAGTAACATAGCTGAGTTGATAAGGGCGTCCAGATGTTTGAGGTCGTTCATCTGTCGGTTTGAGACAACCGGTCAAAATGCTCTTAACCCTATTTGAACTGGGCTTTTAAGGGCTCTGAAATGCTGGGGGGGACCATTTGGTCCCCCCTATTTATCTCCAGAACCAGAAATACTAGAAGGTTTAAAC
>JAYRBV010028160.1:0-10275 GCA_036023255.1 Mitrocomella polydiademata
TGCGAAGATGAAGATGGAGATGGAAGTATTTGATCGCTAAAACTCGTCAAGAATTTAGTACTTTTATTGATCATTTACGAAAAATGAAAATCAGCGAGAGAAAAAGGTTAAATATTTGCAATAAATGAAATAACATAATATTTTATATACCTTTACAAATAGCCGTCGTCATTGTGGCTAAGATGCTCTGCAGGGCATTGATGCTACTGATTCGAATCACGTGATCTTTGTCTGAGGCAATTGCTTCTAGTTCTTTAGTGTTGACATTGGAGCCAGCACCGACGGCAAAAATGTTGACGTATTCTTTCTTGAGGACATCAGCTGCTTGTTGAACGGAATTGACACCAGAGTTACTTTGTCCGTCAGTAATGACGATCAAAACCTATAAAATTGTCATCACCAAATTACACTAAATCACTCTATTAAGAGAACCATATCCTAATACTTTCCCAGCCCTTGATGAAATTTCAGGCAAAGGTTACAATACACAAAGAAAACTGTGTAAGCATCGTGCGGAAAGTGACAATGCGTAATTTTATGGCTTGCACGTTGTGTTCATGTAAACGACACAGTACGCAATTTTTATAAACGTTAATAGTTTTTAATACAAATATGAAAAAAATTACCTTCGAGACATCATTTCTCGCTCCATTTTCAGTGGTAAACATTTTATCATGGGCGTCCTTGAGAGCTTGGGCGGTATTTGTAGATCCACCTGACGAATATAAGTAGAAGGAATTAAGTTGGTTAATCAAGGCAAAAGTAGAAGTAATCCAATTGCCTAATCAAGGCATACAAACATTTTTTTTATAGTCGATTAGTATTTGTAACAACACAAAGTTTGTTGATATTTTAAAGTCATCACTTTGAATCGAAAGCAGGATAAACTCTCAGTTTTTAAATCGGAGGTTAAAAAAGAAAGGTATCAAAAAGCCTAACGAAGGTCTTTCTTAAAGCAGCACAACTTTTAATACCTACCTTTGCGATACAATCTATGGAGAGCTTGGTGCAAGCCATCTTTACTGTAACCTTGATAATCTCTAAACTTGAAATGAAATCGAACTCCAGTACTGTACGAGATAATAGAAGCCCGTGTATTGCTGACACCTATGACCATGGGAGTTGTCAACATTTTGACAAAGTCCGTTTCTTTTCTGAATTGACTTGAAGAAATTGAACCAGACTCATCAAGAATTACACCAAGGTCAAGTTTACACGAAGCCTCTAAAATGAAACAAGAAGAAATATGACTTGCACATTCTTCACTGGTTTCAAAACTACTATGGCTCCACAGTTAACTGGTTTCACCAGACTCCACAATTTAACGAATGGTGTTTTGTAACGAAATGATGGTATTGCCCATAATGATAAATGGATATGCGAGTATTCAAATTTGTTGTTTTAAATGAAGACTTTTTCTTTATTTTTATTCTCCAACGGTGAAATTTCTGCTTGAAATGAAACCATGGCTTACTGTATGTAATATAAAGTAAAGTAAAATAAAAATAAATAAACAAACAAACAGATAAACAAACGTACTGGGGCATGGTGTAAAAGTTTTCTCTTCCACATCAGATGCCTGGCAACTCTTGGTGTACTGGTCACAATAAGAAGGATTGTAGAAATACATTGTTCTACTGTATGATGATCTCAACTTTCTCGATCTGGAAGAATTGCCACAAGGCATTGACCAACTTGTCCAGCTGTAGTAATTACATTCCTTATATTGGCATCGCACTGTAAAGTAGAATTCAAGTTGTGACTGCATTCCTTATATATTGTAAGTAGAATACAAGTGTATAAATATAATCCTAGGATTCGTCTGTACAGAGCATACTCTGCTTTCTGGGACAAGCTAATCCAAGGGAAGAAGGCGACTTATTGGATCTTTTCCGTATTCCATTAATTTGTCTTGTATAGGTGGATTTCCGTATTCCATCAATTTGTCTTGTATAGGTGGATTTCCGCTCGTCCACTTTTGGCCAGAATAGGACAGGACAGGACACGGGTAAAAGTATCAAGTCCTATTTGTCTCGGCTGTCCCGACTCCGTCCCGAGACAAAAGTTGAATTCAGTTCAAATTTTGCCGTGACAGGACAGGACAGGATAGGACAAGACAGGACAGGACAGGATAGGATAGGAAGATCATAACCAATCAAAATGACGAGAACGGCTTTTTTATTGTTCAAGCGAACCAATCAGATTGCAGTATAACTTCTTGTTCTGTCCTGTCAATTTCCGTGGAAATGAATTTAAGTGGAAATTCACCTTAACAGTTTGTAAATATTTTCAATGAACATCAGTATAAACAAATGAATAAACGAGGTTACTTACTAGGACATGTTGAGAATGTTTTGTTCTGTGTCATGTATTTGTCACAAGTCTTTGGGTAGGCATCGCACGCTAAAGTATCCTTGACATTGGTGTAAGTATCTCGTGCGTAATAAAGTCTTCTGGTCCTGGTTGTATCACCACAAGTTGCTGACCAGCTTCCCCAGGAATAGTAACTGCAGCTCTTGTAGTTACATCGATCTACAGGTAAACAAAGTTCTGTAATTTCATTTTGAAATTCCTCCCTATTATAAGTTCTCACATTGTGTACTCTCTGTGTCTTATCAAAAAGGTGATGGTAGGACAAAGAAACGTTTAAGTACTGTTATGCCAAGAAAATGCGACATAAGAATGTATAAATAGCCAAAAGAAACAGATCTCCCGCTTCATGTCGTAAGGAAAAGTACACCCTAAAAATATTCATGAAGGATATCGAAGTTAGAAAAATAATACCCATAAGCCTTATTATACCCTACATTTTTGTAATCAAGGCCATTCAAGACCTCAGCATAGCTGTGTGATATCTGATAAAATGGTAATTAAATCATTATCCAACCAACATTGAAATTCGCTTTACTTACAGGGGCATTTCGAGAGTGATTTGGTTTCTGTCAAAGTACTGTTACAAGTAGCTGTATATTTTGAACATTCGCTGATATCATTGACTGTAATGGTATTGCTGCTTGAATATCTGTAACGTTTACTTCTTGTAACACCTTCACCACATGTGGCTGACCAGCTTCCCCATGAGTAATAATAACAAGTCTTTGAGGGACAACGGACTGAAAATAAAAACAACAATTATTATCACCGAAGAATTGTATTGAAGTTCCAGGACTTTTCAGGGCTTTCCAGACTATTCTTTTCATTTTTCCAGGATTTATCAACGTTTTCAAGCAAATTCCAGGATTTTCCAGGATTTGCGATATTAACCAAACATATAAAAGACAAAAACTAAAAAAATCAAATCTTGAAAATATTAAACATATTATATAATCTTGTAAAAGAAGCCTTGGAATGTCTAAGAGATTTTCAGCCAATCTTCGAATCGAAATTCCAGGACTTTTCCAGGAATTCAAGGAAAAATCAAGAAATTCCAAGACATTTAAGGACTTTCCAGGACTCGTTTTGAATTCCAGGACTTTTCAGGACCTGTGGGAACCCTGTATCAGTTTATGGAACTTATAATGTCCACTTAAATGGGGAGCTCCTCAGTTTAAAAAAGGATTAAAGAGTGTTTTTGTATTGATATAACAAGCATCAATAGAAAACACCCATCCACATTGGGCTTTCCCAGAAAACAATTTTACCCCCCATGTTGAGGAGGTCCTTTTTTGGAGGCACATACCCCCTGGAATTCCATCTGTTTTTTTTCCTTACCCCCTGGAATTCCAGGGCCATTTTTACCACACCCCCCCTGAAATTCCAATGTATGACTGACAAACCCCCTGGAATTCCACTGGGTTTTTTCCTTAGCCCCTGGAATAATCTGTTGACCCCCTGGAATTCCGACCCTCTTCACCCATGACCCCCCTGGAATTCCAGTAATTTTCAAAATGTAAACCCCCCTGGAATTCCGACCTCCTCAACATGGGGGGTAAAATTCTTTTCTGGAAAAGCCCATTCTAACTACTTTTTTTTAGTGGCCTGGGAAAGGTTTTTAAAGTAACTTCAATATTTAAATTTCCACCGTTAGTAACAAGGAAAATACCTTAAACGATAGAAGACTTACTAGGACACTTTGACAAAGTTTTGCTTTCCTGTTTGTTGAGATCGCAAGTCTTGGTATAACTATCGCAATCAGATATTTCATTGACATTATCAATTTGATCTCTGGTGTAATACAGTTTTCTAGACCTTGTTGCTGTCTGTCCACAAGTTGCTGACCATGATCCCCAAGATTTATAGATGCAATCCTTGTAGATGCAACGATCTAAACGTATCCATTGTAAACGATTGTAGTCAGTGAAATAAACGGCGTTGAAAAATTTTATGTTGTACTTTACGAATTCAAATTTGTATTCGCTGGAGAGAAAATTAACAAACAAAGAATTATTCTGCAAATCGAGCTGTATTTATTTACTCCAACGTTAGTTTATTTTTGTAAGAGACTAAAAAATTTAATATTATAACCAAGAAAGTTTATAAACCAAAATGTTTGTACCATAGTCTGACGTTAAGGGTAAACAGTAAATAATATTAACTTACAAGGACACTTCGAAAGTGATTTGGTTTCGGTCATTGTACGGTTACAAGTGTCTGTATATTTTGAACATTCGCTGATATCTTGGACAGTAACATAACTGCTGCTTGAATACCGTAAACGTTTGCTTCTTGTAACCCCTTCACCACATGTGGTTGACCAACTACCCCATGAGTAATAATAACAAGTCTTTGAGGGGCAACGAACTATAAAAATGAAGCATACCAATGAAGAAAACCAAGAATAATAATTATGATCTTCATAGTACAGACAAGAGTTATAATAGGTCTGTGGTTTCTTTGAATATTATAAAATCATTAACTTCTTGCTTTTAATAAGAGTTTTAAGCCAACGAACATAGAAAGTCCGACTAAATCAAGTACAAGAATTTAGATTATTTTTTACATATTTTTACAATAATAAATTCTTACTCGGACATTTAGACAATGTTTTGTCTTCTTTCTGAACACTGTCACAAGTCTTTGGATAAGCATCACAATCTTCAGTCTCTTGAACATAACTGACCGTATTTGATTCGGAGTATTTCTTTCTCGTTCTAGAAACTTCGGCGCAAGTAGCTGACCAGCTTGACCAGGAGTAATAATAACATTTTTTATGAGCACACCGTTCTAGAAGAAAGAGAAATTAAAAAAAGATGCGCATAAAATACGACCTGATATTCCCAAGAAAATATGCGAAATGTTTCTTCATTTATCCCAACAGCCGATGCACAGCTATAACGTTTTACTGCAATTCAAATAAAGTTTTTCAAATAACGATTTTCATCCCCCGTTGTGGATATTGAGGGGGTATGCTGGTCTCACATAGAAAAATCTTTGGAAACTCTAGGCGTGATGCAATTTTTAACCCTTCTGGTCTCACATAGAAAAATTCGAAATAACTACATCGCTTAGTTGGAATTTCCATAAAAATTTCCATAAAAGATTGGTTTGGTTTTACAAAATAATATACCTGGACATTTGGAGAGATCTTTAGTTTCTATCAAAGTACTGTTACAATTGTTTGGGTATTTTGAACATTCGCTTATATCATTGACAGTTTTATATCCACTGCTTGAATAACGAAAACGTTTGCTTCTGGTAACACCTTGGCCACATGTAGCTGACCAACCTCCCCAAGAGTAATAATAACAAGTCTTTGAGGGACATCGGACTGAAAAACAGAAGAAATACTGAAGATCCGTGTAGTAGTAGTATTTTAAAGTTCGAATTCAAACTATACAAGGCTATCGAATCATTATAGAATATCTTTAAGAAAAATTGTAATAGTCTTCAAATATGTCACCACACTTTTTTCATCATTAGTAAAGACATTGTAAAGTTATGGGTTTATTTTCAAAATTATTTTGGTAGCAAAACACTCCTTCTCAGGAATTTTATCAAAACATTATTCTAATTTATTTTCTTACTAGGGCACTTGGACAAAGTTTTGCTTTCCTGTTTGTTTAGGTCGCAAGTCTTGGTATAACTATCGCAATCAGATTCCTCGTCGACATTAACAGTTTTGTCTCTAGCATAATACAGTTTTCTAGATCTTGCTGTTTGTTCACAAGTCGCTGACCATGAGCCCCAAGAGTAATAGATGCAATCCTTGTAGCTGCAACGATCTAAAGGTATGGGTTGTAATTGATTGAAATGGGAAAGAATTCACCGTAAATAAAAATACCACTATACAGTGTTTACTACTTAGCCTTGCTATTAACGACAGCTATGAAGTGAATCTGCTAATTGTTAAAACATTTACTATCAACCAAATGACACCAAAAGGTTCTCAAAAGTTACTACTTTAAATGAATCTATTAATCATCAAACGCCATAACTTTACCCAAGCACCAAGTTCCAACAAGAGTCAGAGAGAGTGTCATTCAATTTTTTTTGTTTCTTGAGGGGTCTGAGGCTTTAATTGATTCTTATCACATGGACTTCCACCATACAATGTTGAATGCACACTTTGACTCACACTTTGACTCCAATATGATTAAAAGATTTAGTAAACAAGATTCATTCTGTTCAACTTACAAGGACATTTTGAGAGTGATTTGGTTTCCGTCAAAGTACTGTTACAAGTAGCTGCATATTTTGAACATTCACTGATAGCTTGGACAGTGACATAACTGCTGCTGGAATATCTATAACGTTTACTTCTGGTAACACCTTCACCACATGTGGCTGACCAACTTGCCCATGAATAATAATAACAAGTCTTTGAGGGACATCGGACTATATAACAAAGACACCAACTTAATTTACCATTTTACAACACCAATAACCATGATAACACATTTCTTCAAAAGTTTTAAATATCATATTAAACGATGGTTAAACGAGTTACCAAAACACTCCTTCTCAGGAATTTTATCAAAACATTATTCTAATTTATTTTCTTACTAGGGCACTTGGACAAAGTTTTGCTTTCCTGTTTGTTTTGATCGCAAGTTTTGGTATAACTATCACAATCAGATTCCTCCTTGACATTATCAATTTTATCTCTGGTATAGTAGAGTTTTCTAGATCTTATTATCTGTCCGCAAGTCGCTGACCATGATCCCCAAGATTTATAGATGCAATCCTTGTAGATGCAACGATCTAAACGAAACGATTTAAATGGGGTAAAAAGATTGAGATCAGTGTACGAATGGAGAATTATGAACTTTGCATCTAAAAAGAAAACTAGAATCCAACTGTTAAAAGCATCTTTTTAGCTAGTGACCAAAAAATGACAAAAGGAATGTCAAATGTTCATGAAATTTTAGTGTTGTTTCTTATAGCAGAACTTATAAAACAATGTGTAACACCTAGGCTCAAATTTGTCAATATTGTTATACTACAGAACTGATTTCCCACTTTGCAAGAAAGAAAAGAGAATATAAATTCTCATCAAGGGCAATGTATGTTTTTTACGATACTAACATATAAAAATAATAAAGAAAGTCGAAATTTAATCATATAACAACTTGTTAATTATGATAATTAAACTCTATTTATTTACTCAATCCTCTATAGAAAAACTTTGTAAAGGACATATCTTTTTTTGCTTTAACCAAGTAAAATTTCAAATAAAAAAGGCTTCTGACAATAAGTGGAAACATAAAAAATAATAACTTTAAACTTACAAGGACATTTCGAGAGTGATTTGGTTTCGGTCATTGTACTGTTACAAGTGGCTGTATATTGTGAACATTCGCTGATATCATTGACTGTAACATAACTGCTGCTTGAATATCTATAGCTTCTACTTCTTGTAACCCCTTCACCACATGTGGCTGACCAGCTTCCCCATGAGTAATAATAACAAGTCTTTGAGGGACACCGGACTATAAAATAGAAAGCATTGCTACTCATCTGAGGAAAAGGAGATTCTCAAAGTTCTTTGTTTTAAAAAGGTGTAGGTACCGTAGTTTGTAAAGAGTAGTAGTATTCATCCTTTACAAGTGTCACACACGTATTGTTAATTTAACCCACAAATTAAACATTTTTCTACAGTATTTCTTCTTTAAGGAGGGGGTTCAAAAGAATTGGAAAATTTACAGTGATTTTTATCATTGAAACAAATCAATCAATTCACACAACCAAAGATAATTCTTCCATAAAGGAAACTAACTTGGGCATTTTGATAAAGTTTTATTTTCCACAACATTCTTTTCACAGACTTTAGGGTAGGTATTACACGCCAAAGTATCCTGGACATCTGTGTGAACATCCCGGGTATAATACAGACTTCTTGTTCTTGTTATATTGCCACATGTTGCTGACCATCCACCCCAAGAGTAATAGATACAATCCTTGTGGTTGCAACGATCTTAAGAAGAAAAAAAATGACAGTTAAAAAATATATTTCAAAATTTAGTGTGTACCGATTTAGCACCCATTTTTGAATAAGAACCAATTGGTGAGAATTATTTTAATAATTGTCACTCCTCTCTAATAAGTGTATGAGAGAAAATTTAATGTCAAAGTGTATTTAATTGTCTTTTTTTTATTAGTATTGTTGAAACCAGCTTTTCTTTGTGAAGGCTGTTTTTTTTTGCAGGGGATTAATAAATGAAAAAAAATAATAAGAAAAAAATATTTAGCACCCAATTTAATAATACACAAAGTCCCCTGAGCACCAAAACTACTCACTTTACACTACTTCAAAAAATTAAATCAAAACAGAATGAGATGCTTCTAGAAATAGTAACACAATATATATATATACTAATAGATCACAGGCTAAAGAATCGAGCCACTTAAACCGAATGGGTAATGCTATATACTAAACTTACAAGGACACTTCGAGAGTGATTTGGTTTCGGTCATTGTACTGTTACAAGTGGCTGTATATTTTGAACATTCGCTGATATCATTGACAGTAACATAACTGCTGCTTGAATATCTATAGCTTCTACTTCTTGTAACACCTTCACCACATGTGGCTGACCAGCCTCCCCATGAGTAATAATAACAAGTCTTTGAGGGACATCGGACTATGTAAAAAATCATCAAATTTTACAATTTTACAACACTACGCTCATTTACAATGTCTAAAAACATATTGCTGTAAGTTATAAATGTCACCAGTAAGATGGTTAAATGAATGACATCATACTTCTCTTAATTTAAAGAGCTAATAGTGATTACACCTAGAGATAAATGATAAAATTTATGAAACTCCGGAACTTAAAAACATCTACGACTCGACTCATGAATACTATCAAGAATTGTAGATGACAAAGGCTAAAAATTAAACAAATTAGGGACGTAAGACTGTCTTATTATTGAGAAGGTAAGGAAAATTGGGTCAATAGAAAACACTTCTCTACATTTTTACCTATTTTTCTGCCTTTGGAAAGGTTTAAGTAATTCATAAATCAATAGTTAAATTTTCATCATAATGCTAAAGAGACTTACTTGGGCACTTGGGCAAAGTTTTGCTTTCCTGTTTGTTTTGATCGCAAGTTTTGGTATAACTATCACAATCAGATTCCTCTTCGACATTATCAATTTTATCTCTGGTATAGTAGAGTTTTCTAGACCTTGTTATCTGTCCGCAAGTGGCCGACCATGAACCC
This sequence comes from Mitrocomella polydiademata, assembly GCA_036023255.1. Taxonomy (NCBI): domain Eukaryota; kingdom Metazoa; phylum Cnidaria; class Hydrozoa; order Leptothecata; family Mitrocomidae; genus Mitrocomella; species Mitrocomella polydiademata. The sequence goes on from JAYRBV010028160.1 coordinate 9,606, forward strand.
CAAGATTTATAGATGCAATCCTTGTAGATGCAACGATCTAAACGAATCCATTGTAAACGATTGAAATGGGTAAAGGGTTGAGATTATTGTACGAATGGAGAATTATGCACTTTGTATTTTATAGATAAAAATAAATTCGAACTTTATTTCTTTACTTAATCATTAGTTTACCTTTGTAAAAAACATATTTCTTTTGGCTTTAACCAAGTAGAACTCGAAATAAAAAAAGTCTGGAAACATAAAAAAAACAAAAACTTTAAACTTACAAGGACATTTCGAGAGTGATTTGGTTTCAGTCATTGTACTGTTACAAGTAGCTGTATATTTTGAACATTCGCTGATATCATTGACTGTAACAGAACTGCTGCTTGAATATCTATAGCTTCTAGTTCTTATAACTCCTACACCACATGTAGCAGACCAACTTCCCCATGAGTAATAATAACAAGTCTTGTCAGTGCATTTTACTAAAAAAGTGGAGATTCATTTAAAGGGGAATTGAGGGAAAAAAAAAACTTTAGCTTAAAATGATCGCTTTGTTGTTCTGAACACAAATATCTATATATAAATTTCCAAATATGCTTAGATAGCTCTCACGTGACCAAAATTGTGACGTCACGTACTCCCATCTTTTTTCGTCGGCGCAAATATAAAGCAGTAAATACAGTAG
>JAYRBV010028171.1:0-10274 GCA_036023255.1 Mitrocomella polydiademata
GATTTGTCAGACCAATTTAAGAGACTTTTCTATAGAAGAACGAATGGTCTCAAACCGACAGACGAACTATATGTTAACTTGGAGGAATCGTGATTATTTTGGCTTCAGGTTTTGCTGTCACAAAGAAAAAAAGAGAAAGTAAATATTTGTTGCTAAATGTTCTGGTGTGATCAACAGAAAGTCTGAGATAGGGAAAAAGAACGCTGACGGGAGCACTGCTTACGCTCGCCATATTGAATCTGAGAAGATCCAACAAGAGTATTATGGTCTACAGGAAGAGTTAAATCATTAAAAAAGTTGAAAGTTCCTTGAAGTGCAAACAATACCTGGCGTTGATTTTCAACCGTAAAAACCAAACCAAACGGAACCGCAAAATTACACAGACCTAGTATTAACGATACCACACACGTGAAATTCATCCAAACTGAAGAATTTGCTGTTGTTTTTGTTTTGACAGACATAGTAACCTAGTATTGACGATATCACAAACGTTTTAAAAATTCATGAAACGGAAAACAACTTTTTATTTGAAGATCAAATGCAAAGAAAAAGGAAAGGATAATTCTTTGAAGAGCAAACAATTTCTGGCCTTGATTTTCACAAAACAAAATCAAACCAAACCGCAAAATTACAGACCAGGTGAATAAGCGAAAGTTTAATCAAACTAAAAACCAAACAAACAAAATTTGTTGTTTGTTGTTTTGAAACCAGCAGGAGTCTGTTCTATTTAGGGAATCGTACTGTTTTAAAGAGGACCAAATATTTTAAAGGAAAACAACAGAATTAAGCAGAAAGATAAAAGAACCAGAATATTGATCATTTTTTGACGAGCTGTAGATAATTACAAAGTCTTTCAAATAATGTCACTTGGTTTTTGCTCAGGGGACAAGATTTTGGAAGAGCTCAGTATCGGTGCATATCTTCATGGAGTGATTGTAGTATGAGAATCCCCAATTTCCTATTCTCGTTACTATGCTTTGTATTCTTATTATTAACCAACAGCAGTGTTGGCTTAACATCCAACTATTCTCAACTTCTCCAGTGTGACAAGGACGCTGCCGGGATTTACTTTCAATTCCCTGGTCTAACGGAGAACTGGCTTAACAAGGAGCTCAAGAATATGAGCGGGGCGCGGATATACCTTGAAGAAAGGTATGCAGAGGGCAGAAACTGGATGAATCGAACGCGCGATATTACAAACGGACGAATCGTGGTTGCGAGGGCAATCAATATTCCATCTTTCTACCGATTTAGAATTTTGGCCGTGAAAGAAGGTCGGAATTCAATACTAGAAACGTTTCATTATTCATCGAACAAAAAGCAAAATATTGCGCCGTGGAACCGCACACTTGATTCGTGGAGTCTTTCGAGCGAGCGCGACTGTTTCAACTTCACCACGCCGTACCAGATAACACCCACCCCGGGTAAAGTCACACTCCTGTACTGCGCACGAAACCGAATTCACACCATCTACCATCCACAAGTGAAGATAATAACCCAGGCGAATGTGAGCCTCGTGACAAACAGAAATCGACAATGGAGGGATGACCATTGCATGCACCTGGCTATGAACTGTTACCGTTGTAGTCAGGCTATCGAAGACAACCACTATGAAGTATGCGTGGAAAACACAGAGACAGATAGTCACTTCCGTTGGTACCCCTGTGAAAGTGTTAACCATCTCAGTTGTGAGCAGCAACGAAAAAATCAACCGTTCTCGAGTTTAGAAAGGGCGTTGTTCATTGTGTTGGGTATCCTAGTGTTTGGTATTATAAGTATAGGGATTTGTCTTTGTATCACGAAATGCAGGAAGAAGAGAGAAGTGGATTATAGCTCTCCAACTGAGGAATTCCCTATGACGCTACCGAGAATTTCGGAGGATGTAGAGGTCAGAAATGAAGGCAACGTCATCATAGGGCAACCACCCCCATTACCAGCAAATCGGCGATACCAGGAACACCAGTATACAGATTTACAAGAAGTCCAAGAAGAAGCAAGGAGGGAAATGGAACTTCTACATAGCAAGTTCGTCCCAAGCAGTCCGGCTTTTAACCGACAATAGACCTTTCCAGAAATACCTTTTATAAATACAGATTCCTACATAAATTTCGCGTTTCATTTCATGATCAGTCTTTATAGAAAAGTCTCTTAAATGTGTTTGTAAAATCGAGACAACTTTCATCAAATGCCTCGTCCTTCCAGTCTATTTTATGAGGTTTTGACAAGTGAACATGAACTGACTTTAGACAACCTCCCTAAAATCAACCTCGTATGCATGTGCGGTTAAGTCTCTTGGTTTTATCACTAACATTAGTGCCATTAATTCTACATGATGGAATGCTAAAATACAACCTTGGTCTATATTTTCTCATGTAGACCGGCTAAATGGTTTATAAGTCATCATTACATACGCGTTGTTAAAGTTTCCACACAGTGAAAAATACTCATGGTCCGAAATAAATCGTCCCAAATATTCTGCACTTTCGTTTTACTGCAAAGTATTTAGCAGGTTTATGATTTTTTCTTTTTTAAAGGTGTGACTGCTACTTGTTTAATTTTAATACACCAAAATTTCTCGTAGAGGGATTTACCCTCAACTTCAGCGGTGTACTTTAAAACATCTGCTGAGGAGTGTGATTAACAATTAAAAAAAGCAATCAATCATAGAAAACACTCTCCACCTGATGTGTATGACTATGCTCCTTGACAATAATTTCCCCCATGATTTTACCTCTCGGTACTTTAAAGGAAGAAACTTTCAGATTCTTACATAAATTTCGCGTTTCATTTCATGATCAGTCTTTATAGAAAAGTCTCTTAAATGTGTTTGTAAAATCGAGACAGCTTTCATCAAATGCCTCGTCCTTCCAGTCTATTTTATGAGGTTTTGACAAGTGAAATGAAATTTAAAGGAAGAAACTTTCGCGGTTCAGCTCAACCGTGAAATTTTTGCATTTTGCGGGAAGAAATCTTCGCGGACTGCCCGCAATACAAGCCTGAATTTCATAGCGTGTAAGATCGTTTTTAAACAACTAACCAAGAATATCTACTAGTTCATAATGTTTTATAAATTTCGCGGGAAGAAACTTGAAAAGGGCAAAAAAACCGCGAAAGTTTCTTACTATGGTGAAGACTTTTTTTGAGATTCAATCTAGTCACGTGTGCAAACATTAGAACCTCTAATCGTTTAACTTGAAAATAAAAGAGTTAAAACATTTTGATTGCATAACATAAAATTCTAACAAACGAAATTCTTGGTAGATAAAAAATAAACAAACGAAAATCTTGGTAGGTAAAAAAAACAAAAACCAAATGTTAGCGAAATAAAACTTTATGGAACTGTTAGCAATTAATCGATTACGATTTCGCTGTAAGAGAATGTTCATCTGACAGAATATAAACACCAAGTTAGGTTTCCTGTAGTAAAGTCTCTTAAATTATTTTGTAAGAACGAAGCAGAGACAAAAAAAGTGCCTCGATTGTTCCCGATAAAATTAAGAGACTTTTGTACAAAAGAACGATAAAAATAGAGGCAAAGCAGACTTTCTTGAAGTCACGCCAGTCTACGTCCAAGTTATAGTGTTTTTTGTTGTTGTGAGTCAACAGCGCTTCATTTATTCCTGTTACTTTTAATTTTAGGGTCTATTTACATCACCTCATTTTCTTCACTACCTCCATACTGGTAATATCCTCTACAATGGAGGAGAGAAGGAGATGGAGAAATAGTGCGAGAGAACAACATTCCTACGGAAACCTGACCTGTAAAGTCACCAATGACATTCTCTTCTTTAAATTCGAAATACCAGACGACTGGGGAGAGGCAGGGTCATCAACTCTCCACATATTTCCATGCCGCCACAAGGGGGCAATAACACCTCCCTCGAGCACCCCTTCACCGTACATTTCACTGCAAAACGAAATCATCGTGGAGGTTGGGAACTACAGAAGCGCGTGGTTGCTAGACGTTATTTGTTTCCAGTTCTCTTTTACGAAAAACAATAATGAAACGACACGCAGCAGTAATCATAACTACACACTGGTGGATTTCAGAAATAAGAAAACTCAGAAAGTCCTGGATCGATTTTGGAATGTCCAGGAACAATTCGAATGCTTTGACGAGTCGCAGCACAACTTGCGATACCTGAGCGCCACCGTTGGTTGCACCAACTTAACCATCTCATGGGAGAACTACGCTTTCAACGAGCGTTGGTATTTACGGACCCAGGCTATTGAAATCTACAGTGAAGGTAACGAGCCTATCAACGTGGCAACGGCAAACATTTATCCACCAACAATCTACAACAGAGGCGACCTAAGGCCTAACACTGAGTACGAAATATGCATTGTCACTGACTACGGTTACCGGGGCAGCAGAAAGAAATGTAAAAAGGTGTTCACGTACTGTGGTTGGGGTGGGAATAAACCAACGGATAGCGAGAGAGAGTTTCGGCCGCTCCTGGTCGTCACCAATATAATATTAGCGCTCGGTTTTGTTATTGCTGCATTCATGTACGTTAAGGAACGGAGACATAAAAATAACATTGTACGCGCGGCCGAAGGAGAGCTCATCATTTGTCGCGCGGACGAGGAAAAGACATGTTGTTTGGATCAAAATGACTTGGTTACAGGACAAGTGTATACGACGCCAGTGGTGGATCACCACCAATTGGATCACCACCAATACTTTCATATCAAAGAGAATCAATAACTTAATTCCGGAGAAAAAAAAAAGTGACGAATTTGAAGGTAGCGAAAATTTTGTCCGAATTTGTTCTGTCCGTTAAGTCTAAACAAACGTATGTACATCAATCGAACATCAAATTATGAGCGGTTTGTATGTGATTATTTTGAAGAGAAGTTTTGTATTCAAAATACATACATACAGACTGAGTGATGCTTCCTTGTCGGAATTCAATTCAAAGAAGAAGAACCACAAAGAATGTTCAACTCGTCATAAACTCCAACATTGTACTGCTGCAAAATACCCTCAGGAAATACTTTTTCGGTTTTTCTGTTATCTTAAAGAAAAGATGACTCGTTCTATAGGAAGTCGATATGTTTCTTCTCAAGAGCTTACGCGGCGGAGAGTGTGTTTTCTATAGATAACGGTTGAAAACACTCTCCACCCCCTAGTTTTACTTGAACTGTATATACCAAAGAAATTATTTTTTTAATCAACTTTATGAACCTTTATTTATCGCTAAATTTTTCACAATGTTCAAAGGTATTGATCAACTGAGAAAAATATAGCCTGGCCAGCATACAGTTTGATTTCTTTTAAAATAATTTGTTTGGGGAATGGGAGAAAATTTTCAGCAAATGCCTCGTTCTTCCAAACATCTTAAAGAGAGTTTAAACCTCCTTGCTCAAACTGCCACAAAAACATCAGCTAAATTAGTTAATTTGCTTGGTTGGTATAATCGAGCATTGGCTGTCAGAAATCAGGTGCTAGATTGAAAACAAGTTTTCCTAGTCTACTAAACAAACCGAATAGGTAGCAAGAGCAATCGCCTAACTAACAAGAAAACGTCAGTTCAAGCCGGACTCGAACCGTTACCTTGGTAGTAATCTTCAAAGCAAACTGTACGAGTGTTGATTTCTAATAACTACTATAAATATATTTACACGATTCTTAAGTCATTCTATTATAAGATTTTTTTTTCATAATTCATTTTCATGAAAAGCACAAGAAGAAAAAAAATAGTTAGGGTTTTACATTATGCATGAGGATTTTGGTTAGTTATTGACTTTGTGTGTGACATTTACTGATAACTTGGAAATGGGATAAAAGGAGAGATGGATTTCTTGGTTGAAGCTCTTTTACTGACTCGGTAGTAATCTCCAAAGCAAACTGTACGAGTGTTGATTTCTAATAACTATACTATAAATATGTGTCCATAAAGTATTAGAACCTTGTGTTAGCATTGACTAATGCAAAGCCTTGCCAACGGATACACATTGATAAAAAAAACAACATTAAACGGATCCAACATTTCATCGATGCGGTGGAACGTATTGTATTTATTGATAGTACACCCTATCAATACAATACACATCACCACATCGATGTTGGATGCGTTTAATTGGGCCTTAATGTGGTGATATTCAACCTGCATGTTCTATGTTATCCCTTGGGATCATATGCTTCCACATTTCAATCAAGAGGTTATTTGGTGATTTTGCCGGCTGGGATGCAAATACATATTTCGGTAGACAATTCTGATTCACAATAGTTTCTTTGGATCGTTTTCAGAAACGTTGTCCATGAACTGCAAAATAAAGCCATCTTTCTTTTTAAGACTTTTTGGAGTGTCCGCTAAATGTACAAATGTCCGAGTTTTTAGGTGTAGATGAAAATTTTAGTTCTGCTTGTTTATGAAGCGCTTCCATACAGTCATTAGTACTTTTCAAAATTTACATGAAGTACAGTAGAGCGGGAGGGAGGGAGCTCCGAGCTGATCGCCGTGTGTCATATTTCCCGTTTTCCCCGATTTCCCGATATTCCCGTTCGGCAACCTATCAATACTAATAACAAACTTGTCAAACACACATTCTTGGAAAATAATCGGGATTACCTGAATATAATCTCTTTTTAATCTGAATGGAACAAAGTATCACAAAGGGATCCCAGGTTGAATTATGATAAAACCACTTATTGTATCAATTCAGTGTTAAGCCGCACGTTTTATAATCCTGCACTCAGAGGAAAATAATTGAAAAAACCAAAATACAGAACACACATGATATGATGATATAAGAGCATTGTGTATGAAGATAACTGGATGATGTAGTTTGGATAGCAATGAGTTTAGTGTTTTTGTCGGTATGGTAAGACCACCGTGTTTGAAAGAATGAGGTATTTCATGAAACTTGCCTCAATTTGCCAAACTAGTTTAAGAGTCTTTTCTATAAAAAAAATAAAAATCGTCTCAAACTACCTAAAACACTGAATGATTGAGATGGACCGATTTAATGCAGTACTGTGCTTGTATAGGACGAAGTTTCAAAAATAAACCGAGAAAGCACGTGATTTGGTTAAACTGCTCTGTTTAATTCCAGATTAAAAAACTATGCATGACTCTAAACTTTTATACTTGTTTATCTAAAAGGCTGAAAGTGAGTTTTTTTTTTTTTAGTTCTTGAGAACTGGATCTGTTTCAAAATAATCGTGTCTAGAAGTACTCGGATAATATTTTAACTAAATATTTGGTACACAAAGTCTATAAAACGGATATTATAACCATGTAAGGGCTTTTGATGATTATCTGACTTAATGAGTAAAACCATGCATTTGCAATTTAAGGGCTTTTATCTTAGAATTTTCATACATATCCTTACTGACATTGTTACTCGAACAGAACCTATATAATATTATCGTAAGATATGAAGTGTGACTATCCATAGCTGACCACGCTTCGTATCTAGGGGTTTTCCTATTCAATTTTTAAAAAGGGAAACAACGAAAATTCTAACAAACGCTGGAGGTGTGTGTGACCAGGTGGCGCTTTGTTGAAAATGATAAAACCAAGTTTGTTTATGTAAAATAATAGGACAAATATGAGGCAGACATAGCTGACTGGGTAGCCCACTGAATGAGGAGATGGAAGCGCAATAGGAGACCTATACACATGTACATGTATAGACGATACGAATGGATGTAGGTTGACCTGGTTACAATAGGAATGAGAGGTAATAATATGTCTATAGTAATTTGTAATCAATCGTTCTTGTATAGTACCAATTAAAAAGCTGGATGGGATTATCAAAAGAGAGAGAGAGAGAGAGAGAAAAAAAGATTGTGAGAGATATTGAGCTGGTTGATTCTAGGCGAATGCTGCAGCTGCATCATTGAGCGAGGGCGAGAGAGACAGTGCGCATACACGTCCCTGCTTACAGAGACGATGGCATTTCGTTAATGTGCATTTCGAGGTAATCAATATGTACAGGTCGGTTGCTGTGCTTTAAATTGAGATTTTTCGATACGCACTATGGTATGTTTCTTTCTTTTCCTATCCCAGAAGTAAACAAACAACAACAATGATGACGTACCACTGCACCGCCGCCATTATGGTTGCTTACGTATTGATCGTCACACACAATTGCGGTGACCAGAACAGTGTTACCTTGTCAACAAATTTCACCAGTGAGTTCACCTGCAAGAAGGATAGATACCCGTTCGTTCGATTGGTCTTTCGTTTACCACCCGAATGGATTGACCATTACGCTTCCGAGGAGAACAGCACGTGGGGTGAGCCCCATATAAACATGTATTACAAACACTTGATAACTGCTGTCGGCGTCAGAGAGACGGGTGAATGGGTAATTTACACATTTATTTTTTACTCATTTATTTGCGAATTAAATATTTACCCAGAACAGCCGCTTCATAGACTGTTATCAATGAAGGTCCTGCATACGTTGCAAAACAGCCAGCCTATGGAAGAGTGAAGTCAAAAGAATGTTTCATCCGGATATTGGCTGTATGCCTTAAACCAAAATAAGTTGGTGCGAATTTCTTCATATTTTTTTGCGGATTGCGCCCTCTCCAGTTCCCAGACTATTAAATGTTTCATCATCTCGCTGGATTCCTCTCTTTAAGAATTTGAAACCCGAAAAATAAAAACATATGTCACTAAATCCTGACAATATTAAGGCTCCATTCCATCCAGCAAGACCCAATCAACCAAGTCAATCTCGATCATTTGGATGAAAGGAATGGATTTAGGCCACCGTCCACAGTGAATCACAACTATTGTTAATCTCTATATAGGTGTTTTGCAACGTTATGCAGGACCACCATTGATAACAAACAGTTTACTAAGCACCTGGGAGACTATAATAATAATTATAAAAATAAAAGGGTTCTGGCTTGTGCAGGGCTTGTGATTTCTATTGTTATTGGAGAGGCGTTTATATTGAGACAATAATATTTTTCAGATATGGCTCAGGCATAAATGTACCCTCCTAAACATACTACAAGACGGTACTATTCGGTGCAGGGTGCCCTATATGAAAAGCGACATGGATCACGCCGATATCGACGCCTGGTGGGACTTCAAAATAACATACGTCACGTCCAGGTTCAATAAGACCATCCGGAGCTTCAACTACATGCCCGGAAATCACCACCGGCGCTTGATTCCAGACTCGTTCAGCTTACGGTACGACTTTAACAACCGCGATATGTTCAAATGTTTGGGCGAGCTTCTCCCAGTTATGCTGGTTTCCGGCGAGTGTGACCGTATCCACATGCGCTGGTACTGGCCGCCCGGGCTATACGGATTTCGGTCCATTGCGTCCGCCACGCTAAACATCAGCAACCAATACTACGGTGGAACAGTGTTTTACGAGCAGAGGATAGACATCAATACGGCGCTGTCGGATTTTGAAGTGAAACCCTACCCACCGGAAAAAGCGTACAGGGTTTGCATGCGGATAAGCTACCTATCCGATTACGTTAAACCGGAACACAATACTTCCACGTTTGATGCTTGTCAAGAGACGTACACATACTGCAAACAAGACAAGAAATTCTTGACGATCGCATGGACTAAGACAATTATCACCTCGCTCAGTATGGTGGTCTTCGTGTTGCTAGTCTTACTGACCGCGGCGTGTTACAAACTGAAGTATTTCCGTCTTCCGGTCATTGACGGCGAGGAAGAGCAGCTTATACAACCTGTGGAGGAGAACGTGATAATGTCATGCGCAGAAGATGAGGTGGTGAGGCCAAATCGCGGGTATACACGCATCGAGTACCCCGATCTAACTCAAATTAGGCATTGTACTATTCCTACGCCCGAAACACCACCCGCCAATCAATTCCCGCCCTTCATGCCACAACCGCAAGCTACCTATTATAACGAGGACGCTGAATGTGACGGTGACAATACAGAGATGGATCTGTTCAGAAGAAATGTGCACCCTGAAGAATTTTCGTAGCGAAACAACGTTAAATTTGGGTCGAAAGAAGTAATTTCGAGGCGAAACGATTCTAAATTTGGGTCGGAAGAAGCCATTTCGAAGCGAAACAACGTTAAATTGGATCGAATAAAGATACCCAGCGAAACTACAGTTAAAAACCAGTAGAAATAATGTTCGTAACAGTAACGATACTACAAACTTTTGCACTGTTTTCAACACAATCTTTGTATGAAGAAAGATTTTTGATTTGTTGCATTTGATACAGTTTAACGTCCAAAAGGTTATCAGTCGTTCTTCTATAGAAAAGTCTCTTAAATTTGTTTGTTTGAACGAGACAAATATCACCGGAT
>JAYRBV010028182.1:0-10272 GCA_036023255.1 Mitrocomella polydiademata
AATTATATTTAAACTGACAAAGTAGCTAGTTCATTGCGTTTAAAAAAAAAAAGTTATTTGAAAAATGCGGGCGGGGGGGCCGATTCGCCCCCCCCCCCCCTAGGCCGAATAGGGTTAAACAAGCAATCTAAAAAGTGTTTTAATGTTTCCATAGTAATAGTTTGCAATTTATTAAGTTGATTATGGATGATTTCAAAATACGGATCTTCATTCTGATTGGTTAAAACGACAGAACAATCAATTTTTCTTATTGGTCAAATTTTTCTTGATTTATATCAGAGGAGGCAGATCTAGAACTGGTTTAAAGTATGTGGAGAAGAGCGAAGTATGTGGAGAAAAGCGAAAGATCTCTCTATTGCTCTATTGCTATTTTTCAATGAGACGTGATGTTTTATTACAAATCACACTTCAAGCCGGTTTTAGCTCCGCCTCTATATTATGTAAATTACAGACCCGAATATTTAAAAACTAAAAAGCGACGATTTGAGTAGATGAGCGTACGCATTGTTGTGCATCAATACAAAATCTTCAGTCGCGAAATACTCTCCATTGATTTTCACTACGGATTTCTAGTTAGAGAATCTGACTGTCTCTGCCCATTCTGAACATTTGTTTATTTATTTTTTGTTGTACTGTCTAAAAATGCAATCCAAATGAAACTTTGCCACTTTGTTAAAATCTTAAGTACGCAAACTGCCACAAAGTTCCAGTTCCAAACTTTCAGTGGCATTCTAAAAATATTTTGCAATATTTTAATACCACACCTTGAGATTCAATACACCTTTCCGAGATTAGTATTTTCATTACTAACCTCTTCTTCGTACATCTTTTTCATGAAAACCACACTTATCAAGACTGCGTAGAAGATTGGTTATCAATGTATTTTTGTGTGCAAGTTTTTATAGTGATTACAACGGCGTTAAATAAAAGGGGATGGACTTCGAATAGAAGTTACGATTTTGTAATTAAAAGGAAAATGCTAACCTTGAGCAGTAGGTGATTTTGGCGTAAGATTTCGTTGAGAGTTCTAAGATTGAAAATGGTATGCACTACAGTCTTTTTACTCTTGAGGTTTGGTTGTCATGAAAAATATGCATATAATAAAAAAAAATTAGCATCGAAAACAGGAATCTCATGAAAGGTGCTCTCAATCAACTCAATTTACACAATTTTCGAAGAAGCTATCCAACCCTCCTTATATTTCCAACAAGATTCACCAATGAATCGCTAATTATTTACCGACTTCTTCTGTATATTTCCAGTGGATCTTTATATAACGACACAATAATTTGGTCTCCTCGTGTATCGGCAGGGAAGCCGATGGTGGGACATTATTAAAATTTAAAGATGAAATTTTGTACACAGGCGCCAAAATGTCCATGAATCTGAAAAAAAAAAAGTCATGACATCATCACATGACGTCGTCAATTTTTCTTTCTTTTAGTGTGTGTCTTTCTAATAATATTCATAATTCATAATATTCATTGATTATCTATTTTATATACTTAGAAATTATTTAGTTTTTAATATTTCTGGTCTTATTCTATACCTAATACCTTCTGATGAAATCATGTTATATTACAGAAAAGTTTCAAAAATATTTTTCATACTTACAAGTTTATATACACAAAAACGGCTCCTTTCGGCATATTTGGCGTCAACTCTATAAAACCACCCCTTTTTGCGTTTATCAAGTAATTCTTCATTTTTTTGTTTTGTAAATAAGCGCAAATGAAACAGGAAAATCATTAGGTTGCATCTGACGTGTCTTTTATATGTTAGTTTTAAAACGCCAATACCTCGTGAGGTATTAGTTTAAGAGGAGGAGAGAGTTGAATAGAAATTCAAATAAAAAGGAGGAGAGTTCTTCGATGGACATAACAAACAATTTACTTGATAAATGCGTTTGTTCCTCTTTCGTTTTTTTTTAACATATATGCTTTGATGGGAAAGCCATTTTTGGAAGAAACTTTTCGTCCTTTTCATGTGGTTTTTCCATTCTGAAAAACGTTTTTATTCCATTGAATAAATTCGAAACTTGTCAACCGTATGAACTCTATGGCAAATACACCTTTTTCAACACTTAGTAATTTGCGTCAAAACATTACACTAAACTGGAGCCAGAGCTGATGACTTTACGTAACCCCTTTTCGAAAATAATCCACGGTAAAGACACACAATGAGATTTTAAATAAATACATAAATAAACATTAAATTTCTCCGATGCATAATAAAAGTTAATGTTGGAAAGCTAAAATGGAAGCTGCGGGTCGGGTTTTATATACATAATACGATAAACTTTTGCGTCAAAAAGATGTATGACGCCGGCCGAAACTTTGGTCTGCAATATTAGTGTTTTCGAATATTTTTATGTCATCGTAATGTAAAATAATGGCGATTTTTTTATTTTCTCGGAAAATGCAAAAAGTTAACTAACTTAGGCGTAATTCTACTTATCCATCTGTAAGTTGTCTCACAAAACTAGAACCCGCTGTATTGTAGGGAAATAATTAGGGACATTTTTAGAGCTAAATAGGTACAGTAAAGGACTGAATTATTGTTACAGCATCTGTTACATACCTCAACAAATTGAATGAACCCACATGTTGGATGAGTAATTTATCATTAGGTCAAAAATTATCTGAAATCTGATTGTTTTATGTTCTGCTGTTATGATAAAACAAAAAGGCTAAAAGGAGGCAAAGATCAAAGATTCCTCTGGAGAGATCGATCGTGAATTTACTTGGATGGTTGCTCCTGGCAAGATATTTTTCTCGTCTATTTTATTTCTGCCGTTATTTCACTCGCATAAAGGCTCGTGAAATAAAGAGCAAAAATAAAAGTAACTCGAAAAATATTCGCCATTTTTGATTCTGCACTGTGCGATAACTAATACTTATACGATAGTGTTAAACAGGGAAAACAAGACAAGGAAAAAAAACTTGTTGATCACATCACGTAATCAACAACGTTTACTTAAAATTTCCTTCTTCAAGAAGCATTTGATAAGTCTTTTTCGATAAGTGTTTTCAAAATTTCCATGGAAATGATATGCAAGTTGATAGAAAAATAATGTCGTGTTATCTCACACGCAATCTAGTCGTTTTTTCATCAAGTTTCTTCATTCTGATTGGTTAAAAATCGCAGAGAAAAACAAAAAAATGGAAAAGAGGATGCCAGTGCATTGGTTAACTTTAAATTGTTCTTGCTACGGGCTATTAAATCGTGTAATTTACAGACCTGATTCCTTATAATCTATAAAAGCAAAGTTGTAAAGAGAGAGTTTGAACTATTGTTCATCCCTCCAAGATCTTCAGTCGTTTAGGTGGAACATAAACTTGGAAGAAACTTTTTCATTGAAAGAATTTGAAAGTAAGTGTACATTGATAATATAAATTGTACAGAGCTGTATTTAGAACTATATTAAAATCGTAGAGCGTTATTCAACTCTTAATGGCGATTTGCTGATATAAATATATACCACAATAGAGACAATAATATTTTTATATAATAACTAGCTGGTTCCCAGCGTAGCAAGGACGCTGAAGAGACTGCTTACGCACAATGCATAAAACCTGCTGTTTATGAAGCACGCCCTTAAAAAAAAATTTGGACCAAAACAATTTAGGTCCAAAACAATTTTTCACCAAAAAAAAATTTCGAATTTTTTTTACTTTTTTTTTTTTTTTTTACTTTTTTTTTTGGAAAAAGTTTGAGATTATTTCGCCCACAGCTTTGGATACCATTTCGGAATGCGTACATACAGAATACGGCTATTATTATATAGAAGACCCAGAAAAAGGTACTTCAACTTGCAGACGCCATTCTACCACGAAATTTGGAAACTTTGCATCAAAATTGGTATTTCGTTTGGTATTTAATGAGACACGGATTTTATGATAGTATACTTTTGGTAGTAATTTTTTTTATCATAAATCTTTTTTCAATGAATAGATTCTATAAGTTGATTTCAATTTCGTGACACCTTTTCTGTAAAATCCCCGAGTGGTTGCTGACTATTTTATTACGGTAGCAGCTAAAAGCGGAGAACGTATTAGTTTTGCCGTGGTACTCCTACTCCTCCTCCGCGTGAGATTACATTTCTGACTAGCAGGACCTAAGCTAATCTTTTCTTTTTTTTCACGTATTGCGTTATCACAATTACTCTTATATGTTCTATACACGGGCGAGAGACTATGAAAATAAGCTGTATATTTTTGTTATTCTATTGATTAGAAACAATAGAACCGTTAATCCTACTATTATTATACAATATAAAGCAGAGTAAACAACTCATTAATTATTTATAAGGAGAAGAAAAAAAAACGAATAAAAAGCTACGATGAATGAAATGATTATATGGCTGTATTTATATTTGATTCAACTAATATAAACTCTGTT
This sequence comes from Mitrocomella polydiademata, assembly GCA_036023255.1. Lineage (NCBI taxonomy): Eukaryota > Metazoa > Cnidaria > Hydrozoa > Leptothecata > Mitrocomidae > Mitrocomella > Mitrocomella polydiademata. The sequence goes on from JAYRBV010028182.1 coordinate 4,402, forward strand.
TACACGATGAGATTATAGGTTTTTTATTACCCGGTTATTCTCATCGTTTGACCTAGTACGATTAGATGTAATGGTCCTGTATAATCAATGACGATTTTGAAAGTGATTTTTGTCGTTTTCAATCTATCGCTGTTGTGTTGTTACGCTGTGGCTGTGCGCTGTTACCGTTTTTAGCCATGTGGCTATTTTTTCTATTAAATGTGTACTGTAGCAACGTAGAAAAACAAATACTAACAACAGTTCTCAATATCATGAGATTAATTAACCGTGCAATAGAAGAAGGAACAAAATATGTCTGCCTCCATCAAATTTTTACTGGCAAAAAACGACAAATTGTATTCATGTTACAAAGTCACACTCAAGCACTAGGGTAGTCTAGATTAGCCTCTACATTATCCATACATTCGCTCTCCTTTTTGACATAGCGAATGAGCTGGTTTCATATATAAGAAACATTGTTATAAGAACCGTGTTGCTATACGAGAAATGGCCGTTCCAGGCTAGACCTAGGGCTGTTGCACTATCAATTCCCTAGGACTTGTTTTAGTCTAAGCACATTGAGCAGCAAAGCAGTTAAGTTTTTTTCGCTGAGGTTCCCAGCGCCCCGATGCTTTATTTTCATTGTAACTGACCAATCGATCAATTGTTACATTTTCACATTATTTGTGGCTATCTTCAGTGTCGTGTTAGGAACATAGACATAAAGGTGGAAAAGGCTAGTTTTTCAAGAACAATTCAAAAACCAATAAAATCCAAGAACAATTCAAGGACCCTGACTAAAGGCATTTTTTAAGGTATATGTAAAGACGTTTAGAAAAACGCCTCACTGATAAACTTTAACGAAATTGTCTTTTATTCATGAATAACTTTGTCTGTCCTTTTTTCGTGCAGTGGTGAAAAATCATTCTTCTGAATTTTTAATTTTTTATCATTAAATACAGTGTCTTTAGGTAATTACACCTTTTCGACGCAAAATTCTACCATTATGATTTTACACTAAACTCAAACTCAGTTTTCTCCTTAGCTATGCAAGATTAAATTTTATTATTCATCTGAGAAATGTCCTGCCGTTTAAGTTTTTATTAAAAATTTCATTATGTGATAATAGTGTTGGTAGTTTTCCCAAGGTAGTATTTAAACTCGTTAGTCAAAAGGTCTGGGATCGGTTTTGATGTAAAAGTTTTGACATTTTTTCTAATGTTGAAACGGTGTATAGCCATCTACCAATTTTATCTACTTGAACACACTGTACATTCGATATTTCTTTAGTTTTAAACCTTATTACTCCCATTGCTTTGAATAAATTTTCCATATTTTTCTTATCATATACTGACACCCCATATATAATCTTTTTGAATTAGTTTATCCTGTAAAATATTCGGTAATAAATACATAAATTAAAATGTACTCGTATTAACCATTAAAAATACTCTCAATCTGGTGTGGTTTGCCAATGCGTGACTATATTCTGAAAACGGCGATAGGGTTGGTACAGTACTATAAGTATAAACTGTAATCATTCTATAACAATATATATATTTACTTTTTTAGATGGACACTAAAATTATTTTTACATGTCTGTTTTCTGTCATGTGTATTGGTTTGGTCAGCACTCAAACCAACAATGATTACGGTAAAACCTTTTCCTTTCTAAATTGCATGTTTTGATATATGAGTTGAATATATGACTTTTAGAAGCAATGTCAGCTTACTCGGAAGTTTTCATTTTTTTTATTAAGGTCATCCGTCGAATAACTTCTCTTGCAGGCCTCATACCAGTCTGTATATCAAACTCTAATTACAAAAGATTCTGTGCGTGAGGCAGAAAAACAAACATTTTCTGTACCGCACGGCGGTATGGTACAGGCTAGACTCACACCTCATTGTAATAGACAATACGTTGAATACACTTCTGGATCTTTTTAACCCTATTTTGCATGGGGGTTTGAGGTAGCACTTGAGCATGTAGCACTTGAACCCATTTTACGCTAAAGTAAAAGTATCCAATAAATTTTAATTTTCTATTTACTTATAGTTCGGCTAATCAAAGAAGTTCGCATTACGGGTGGTGTTGCGGGAGCATCTTCTTTTTATAATGCCCGATGGTCAGCTGCTATGGGTTTCGAACGGCATTACAAATACGGATGGCACAACAAGAACCAAAACGGCGACCTTCCCGAATTGATCTGGTATAAGTTCCCAAAAGCCTTCGTTCCCAGGGAAATTTCTTTTCAACCAAGGTCTGATGGTCGGATCGCACAAGCCCCGTCGAAATTTCAGTTTGTTGGAACGAACGACGAAGTCTGTGACTCGTATTCCAACTGGGCGATATTGTGCGAAGATTTGTCCGGTGAACCGTTCAAACGAAAGTTTCAGCCAAAATACTGTGTGGTGGACAAGAGAATCAACAAAGCCTATTCTTGCCTCGGGATAAGAATCTTGAATAATGCAAATAATGCGGCGACAGATGGCGTCAGTTTATCAACAATTCGCATGTGGCAACAAGGTCATCAAGCTTAATAGTTGGTATCCAGCGGCCCGAATTTAGAAACAAACTCGCCAAAAATCTATGTCGATACACAAACAAATATACAATTTCTTATACAATTTCTTATGGAATTAAATAAAAGATTGGAAATTTGTACTATTTGAGTTTTTCATCATATGCAAGCATAAAACTTCTTATTTCTTCAAATCAGAGATTGTTTTATTTTTTATTCTTATTCTTTTCCTTTAGATCGAAAATAATGGAGCGCATTTAATAAGAATATCCAGACACGAAATATAGTTGATTGCGCAAGTTTTACGGATTTCTCCGTTTCAAATGATCGGCTCTGCAACCCCCTTGTTGAACTTTTCCAAACACTCATTGTAAATTATACAGGAAAAATCAGTAAACAATGTCATATGTTTTTTTGAAAATAAAAGTTTGAAAGTTTCAAATAAGAAAAAACCGCATCCAAAAAACCAAACCATCAAGAACAAATTTGAAAATATTTGAAGGAGTAACCCTCATCCCATTATAAATATTTTTCAAAACTTTTTGCATTCTTAGAAGCCCATCATAAGTGTCTCAAACTATCTTGCGGAAAAACTTTCTAAACGTATCTTTGATAAACAATAGCTAAAAAAGGGCTTTTTTGGGAAATTCGTTTTCTTCGTTTTTGGATATAAACCGCTATAAAACCTGATTTAGCGTATTAGAAAAATTTTCCGCAAAGATTCATATGGCCGAACTATTTTGGAACATGCCTACAAAATTTGGTAAAATTATATTAAAAGTGGGTTGAGGGTTACTCATTCTTATTATGGTACCAGAGGCAAATTTGTTGTTATTTTTTTGAGAAGGTTTTCTTCAAGCGGGTTATGTAATTCATGTAATTAAAAATTATTTATATAAAAATTAAAGATACAATTTCATGCAACATTAAGTTACTGTTGCATGCAACGTTAAGTTATCGTTTCATGCAACATAAAGTTTTAATGTTTATTACTTTTTTATGTTTTGATACCATTAAAAAAAATTTGATATCATTTTGAAAAGATAATTGTTGCTTTTACAGAGCATTTCTGCTTTAATAAAGAAAATTGTTTAAAGTGTTGTTTTTTTGAATAAGTACTTGTAACAGAACGTGCTTGATAAAACAACACAACGTTAATTTACACTGATTTGTTCAGTAACAACGAAATCCTCTAGAGCCTTACGTCATTCACATAGATGGTTTTATTTAAAGAAAAATAATTTCAATGATTAAATACAAGTGTAATTTCCAGCTTCCTTTTGGTGGAGAGCTTTAATAAGCAAAACTTTGAAGGTCTCTAACAGAGTCAAAAATGCATAATTTTTCAAAAAAACTTCCCAGTCAACTAAGGTAAAACCAACGAGGTACAAAAATATTTTTGTACCTCGTTGTTAAAACATATCATATCATTTGACAAAACATTTTCTCGAAATTCAAACTTTCGTTTTTAAACAGGTTACAGAGCCCTTAAACATTTTTGAGAGACTCACTGTAGTTTGTTAAAACCTCAATTTTTTTCACATAAAAGCATTCTGTATATACCAACGGGATAGAGTTTCAACTTTCGTAGTTTATGTATTACTAAAATGCATAGTAGTAGAGAGTAAAGAATTATTACTGATAATTATCAGCTCTTTTGTTTAGGAATTTATTTCCCGTAAGACTAATAAAATAATTTCTTATTGTACAAGTAATTAAACAAATGTTTATCATACAGAGTGACTCACAAAAAAAGTAGAATCTAACTTTGAGTTTCAATAAATTTTTATGGAATCCCGATCATTTACCCCGAAAGACATTTTCCCGACGGACACTACCCCGATAGACATTACCCCGATCCGGATATCTCCCACGGACATTTTCCCGAACCAGACAATTCCCCGACCAAACATTTTGCCTAGAAAATTGACTACTACCCAGGATTTGAGGCTTTTTCTGATGTTTGGCTGTCGCCACGAAAATCCTCACTTCGCTCGACCTTGAGTCGGAACTTAAAAATTTCAATAAATACCCTCCATAACTTTTGATAGAGTAATGCTAGAGAAATAAAACTTGGTAGATAGTATCTACGTCATAAACCCAGTTGGATGACGTAAAAAATGTTTTGCTGACGTCATCAGAATTTTGATAAAATGAGATGAGATCATTTTTTTCTTAATTCTAAAATCCTGGCCACTATATATGCTCATGATTACCGATACCCAAAATAAAATTGTTAGTCTTTTTACAAAAATATAAAACGTGTTAAACGAGAAAAATTGCAAAAACAATCACCCACACACACAAATAATTATCCCATACAAGATACTCGAGACGGAGGACACGGGGTCTTACACTGCAATCAAATGGTTATATAAACGGTTATACCAAAAACAACCAAATAAAAAAAGACATTGCAGTGTTGTCAGAACGCATTTCCCTATGATAGTTGCTCGAGTAGTCAAATCCGTGTATTCAACCATGCACATATAATACAAGAACTTATGAAACTTGCAAAAACATAAAAAGTGGCGAAAATTGACAAAATGCAAGAAACGCAAAGCCTTAAAAATTACACAAATTTATGTAAATTCTAGCTACAAGCCTCACAGTGATTACACTGGCCAAGAATGTTACATGGTTCGCACCAACATGGGTTTGAATAAATACAAGCCCCCATCAGAGTAAACAGTTCATGACAAATTACACACTCTTCACATACTGGGACATCTTTTTGTAAACCTTCAGATTCTTTTGGCTTAGGAGCTAACAGAGCAGGTATCTCGGCGAGAAACATTTTTAGCAACGATTCCATACTTGTGACGATTGCAGAATGTATAGGCTTGGTTGTGTTGCTCTTGGAAAATGTTCCATGACTGATCAACTGGCGTGAAGCATCTTGCAAGAAGTTGATCAACGGCTGTGCAGCGTTTACCAGGTTTGCGTCCATCTGAATGTCTTTTCCAAGAGTCGACAGGTGTGTTTCCAAGGCTTTTGAGGTTGTCTTTTTGTTGGATACTTTTTGCACAGATGCCGAATGGATCACCAGTATTCCTGCCAACAGTATTAAGATTGAAATCTATTGAAAAGCAAACAAATAACAAAATAACAAAATAATAATAATAATAAAAATAATACTAATACTGGCGTTTATAACGTCATGTAAGGCCTCCATTCGTTAAGGTTGGCTACTCTTGCCTTCCGGACGTACTAGTTGCTTCGGTCGAAACACCTGACCTCCATACTTAGCAATTCGAGTCATCTTTTTCTAGAGAGTATTTTGCAAGTAAACTGAAATTTTCTGTAAAACTTCTTTCAATCGCGCATGTGCTCATCAGGAGAAACACTAAATCAAGGATGGCTCTTCTTT
>JAYRBV010028193.1:0-10271 GCA_036023255.1 Mitrocomella polydiademata
GAAGCCAGGTCTAGGTCAGGATTGGCAGATTGAAGAGAATTCCACTGGGAGATTGCACACTTTGATAGAGAGTTTAGCCCGTAGAATCTTGAGTTAACAGATGGGAGGCTGAGAAGACCCAACTCCCTGTCCCTGGTGCTGATGAGCTGATGAGCTTGTTTAGGAAAACTGAAGGTGTTAAAAAGGTATCAACAGGAAGCATGAGTTTAGGTATTCAAGCAATCACAAAGACGTTTGTGCCGTCACAAGTAGATTATCGTTTTTGTAGATTTATTTGTTTGACCCTTTTCATGGCTAGAAACCAAGATGGCAGCGCGATATGATTTAGTTTAGATTTAGATTTTAGTACCCTGTACATAATACGGGGTATGTCCACCCTCGCTCGTCGCGCGCGTCGTTGGCGTTGTTCTTCAAGGATGATCAGCTGCTTCATTTAACGATATGATAAACTGGTATTGGGTAAATCAATCTAGTTATTATTTACCACACAGGGCATAATTTACTATCACTTCAATTAAATATGAAAATTACAAACAGACTAAACCATTTTCATCAAGTCAATCAAGCAGTCAAGCATAGAATGTAAAAAGAGATCAGAATTATGTCCAGTAAAAAAGTGTCAATTTTGATTTAGCATTTAAGACAGCCTATATGAAAAAATGTAAATGTTCTTTTATAAAGAAACATACTTCATCTCCACTAATATCGATCTTATCTTCGTCACTCATTTCTGCACAGACATATCAGGGACAAGCTTCCATCAACTGTGTGTTCGCTGTATTTTCTTCGGTGTAAACTAATCAAATGTTGTTTATGAATTGAAAACACATGTCCTTCTCCGGGTCGGCTATTACTCCATAAAAGAATGCGGACCTTGTTTGATGTTTAGAAATAAATTAGTATGACACATTCACGATAAATAATTTCAAAATTTAATTGATAATATGTAAAGTGTTACGTTTAATGTATTATGATTTTTTAAATACCAGTCTATTACTTTTTCTTGGTCATGCTGGTTTGTTGAATTATTACTCAGAATTTTGGTTTAAAAGCCAGTTCGAATCTATCATAAGGCCTTAGTTACATTTTACCACAGACTCTCGTTATGATGATAAAAGCCGGCAAACCACGCGCGCGACGTGTGGTGCGAACTACGGGAATGCTTTCTTCCGCATGACAAAAGGATTAGCTTACATACAGAGAAAAAAAACAAGAAAAGAAAGAAAATGAAATGGCCTGAAATCGATAAAACAATGTAATGAAGCAAATTGGTTATCCCAACCGGACGGCCGGAGACGTCGTAGGGTAGTGCGCGGGGTAGTGCAGGTTATAGTGGTGGGGGTAGTAAGGATACCTATACTGTAGGCAAACACCTAGATGGAATACCTAGTGGTCTCTTATAGACAACTTCTCGTTTCTTTATTCGGAAGGGAAGAGAGGAGAGAGTCCAAGCAGAATTAGTACTTTTTTATACTAAAGCTAACAAAATGAAAAGAGGCATAAATGCGCGTTCCTTTAACTACTAAATGCAATAATTAAAGGTCTATAGGAAAGATTAGCTAGCTATTAACAGCGCAGAACACAGTCACGCTTTCGGCGAGGAGTCTGATTAACAATTAGCAGGTAATCATAACCGTTAAAAAGAGTGCCCATCTGAAGTGTGTGACACTATGTGCTAAATACTCATGAAGCAAATTGGTTATCCCAACCGGACGGGTAGTGCAGGTTATAGTAGTGGGGTAGTAGGATACCTACTGTAGGGAAACATCTAGATGGAATACCTGGTGGTCTCTTATATAGACAACTTCTCAATTCTTTATTCGGAAGGGAAGAGACGGGTCAGAAAGTCTAAGCAGAATTAGCAATTTTTAATACTAAGCTAACAAAATGACACTATGTTCTAAATACGCCCCGATAAAATTAATCGACCATCATCGATTCCATTTATTTTCAATAAGTTTTCGAGTAGCGAGATGAACAAATTGCATGGACATCTAGGCTATTCCCGTTTATTTTTTTCCCGTGTGGAATCCCGCCTAAAGAGCGACTCCAGTCTAGTGAATTGAATCTTTGTTGTTGTTTTTTTGTTAACTGACGTTTTTGGAGTGAAATTTTATTTTCGTGGTTGGTGACCAAGACTGAGAAACCAAACTAAAAACTCTAAAATGGTCAGCGTGCCATACACACACTCCTGTAATAATAATTAGACGAAGATCCAACTAACTTAATACCCGCATACCATTTCGGGTTTGGGAAAAATATCCAAAAAGGTATAGCGGCGGCGTAGGCTACGCGTTCAACCCGCCCACTCAACCCTCATATTGACCAATTGGTGCTGGCCTGGCTGGTCATTACCGTTGATTGTTGATGGTCTAGTGTAATATTTTGACGGCCAATTTCTATTGTTATAAAAGGTGTATTATTTTAATACCGTCTGTGTGCATTTAATATTCTGTAACAAAACAGAGTAGAGCAAAGTAGATCTTTTGGATAATACCTTATCGGACAAAACAATGTCGTACAAAATTTTGCGTCGGACCATAATTTTCGTCACCTCCAAAAAATGTCGTCACTTTTGTCCGACATTGTTTTGTCCGATAAGGTAAGTGTATTTAGAAGAACAAATTTCTAGATAAACTTAACAAGTACTCATTTACCTCTTCCAGGTGAACATTTTCAGTATATCCCATGTTATCAACAAAATAAAATACTAGTCAAATTATAATGAAGACTTATGAGGGAGTAAAAATTTCCCAGTGTCAGTGATTGCTTAGTGAAGATTGCTTATAGATGGTAATTCGTTGTGATGCAAGTCTTAAAAACTCTCAAATTAGATTAAAATTAGCATTACACAACAGTAATTATATAATTGTAGCGCCTTAGCTTAGTTGATAACTTTCTGGGTCCAATTATAACCATGCACATGTGTGAGTTTCGATGTTTCGAGTCCCCCGCAGTAGTGTATTCGTGTGTCGCTGTAATCTCTAGGGCCTTTAGGTGGCCATCTATGGTTCTTTCCGAGGGGTGAAGCACTCGAAAAATCTGGTACGAGATTTTTTGATTTTTTTAACTGACTTTTTGATTTTTTTGCGATTTTAGATTTTTGGATTTTTTTCTTTGAAATTTTCCTTGATTTTTTCTACTGATTTTTCATGAATATATATATATATATTTTTTTTTTAGTGATTTACCCCTCGGTTCTTTCCAGAAGCGTAAGCCATTTTTACTAAAACCATGCAATTGTCATGAGGTAATAGGTTCAGTATAGTCTGATTCGCAGATCTTACACGGTAAAATGCACGTCTAAAGACAACTCTGTTTCGCAAATAAATGCACATCATACTACAGGTTCAGGAATGCGAACTACTGATTTTCACATTAGAGAACAACCAACCCGCCCCCATGATGAAATAGACATATAGTGTTAGTGGGACGGTAAAAATTATTAGGAGCTACTATAACAAATATTTCAAAAAAGATTATTACAAAGATTATAACCATTCCTTGTGGTGAGAAAACCAAAAATTTCCCTTTTTTGAATCGTATTACAGGATGGGAGACTCTGCTGTACTTCTCGACAAAACTCGATAGCGCGAGGGAAAGAGATCCTAGATCCGTAGCCGAGTGGTTAAGGCGCTGAGCTTAGGATTGAAAGGTTTGAAGTTCAACCCCGCCTTGAGGCTTTCAGTGGTGAAAATTGCTAATCACTGCTAATTCTATAAGGCTTCTTTGTTGGTGTTTCGCAAGGAAGGCACGACCCTCATTGATATCAGTTCACTAGAACTGGGAAGAAACTATCCTAGGCAAAAATGTCCAAATAATAATAATAATAATAACATCTCAATACTTTCCAGGCATTGTTACTTTTATCAGGCAAGCTCTTGTGCGCATCCTTCTAAATCTTTGCTCGATAGTTGCCTTTAAAGGAAAACTAGCTAGTTCTCAATCCCTCTCGTTTATGAAAACTTGAGAAAGATCAATAGAAGGGTTGCACGTAACTTGATTTGTTTATTCCGGAGCAAAAATAGCCTGCAAACGTGAAAGGTGGAGAGTCGTTGTTATTGTTTGATTGTTTTTATTTATGAGGAAAGCTGGTGAGTTGAAACCCAGAAAAGCCAGATATTTATGTCAAGTTACTTACTTAACTTACTTAAATCAAAGTGATGACCATGACTACCATCTCAAACGATTCATGGCAAGTTTGCCTCAAGTTTTTTCTTATTCGTCCTTAGACAGTCTAGTTTCGTCTTCGATGATTCTGTTCAAAGTCTTTATGGGCCGTCCTCTTTTCCGGGGCGCGCATTGTTTTGAACCCACAGAAGAAGATCTGTCGCAGGTTCGTTCCCACGAAGAACATGACCAGCAAGTTTCAACCTTCTCTAACGAATGACCTTAGTAATATGAGGGAGATCACCATATAGAATCTGATTTGTAGTGTGACTCAACTGATCGATGTTTTTAACTTTTCTCGGCTTTCTCGTGTACGCAAAATCAATTTTTCTACTCAGGGATTTTGTTATTGACCACGATTCACAAGAATGGGATATTATAATAGGATGGACTCTACTGATGCCTAGAAAATCTTCACTTTCATCTTGAGTGGAGTGTTTGATTTCCAGACTTTATCAAGGGCATTTAGAGCAGCCCATGTCTGAGACAGTCTATAATGTCAATGTCGTGGGAGGAGTTAGTGTAAGCGCCAAGATATTTGAAGTCGGTTAGCTCTTCTTTTACTGAACGACCTTAACTCGCCTGGAGCTGTCGAATTTAAATGCATATATTTGGTCGTTTTGGCATTTTAGAACAGTCCTGTAGACTGTGTTGCTGACTCAAGTCTCTAAATCAGGTCTTCATCTTTTGAAATGGTTTCACTGAGTAAGGCGATGTCGTCTTCAAAGTCGAGGTCAGCAAGGCGTTTTGCAGGAAATCTTCTACTTCTGCGTCTTTGGAGAATTAAACCTTCTTCAGCATTCATAACGGTACGAAGACAATAGTCTAGGACTATTATGAACAGGTACGGTACCAACAGGTTACCCCTGTAGAACGCCATGTTAAGTAACTACATTATATACATGGACCAAATATCAAAGTTTGAGAAGATTCCGATGCTCCGTTGAGGAAATATGGCGAAAAACACTCGCCTCTTCACCTAGCGGCTGACGTTTTCTGCCCTTCGTTTTTCAAACATGCGCGTGAAAATTAGTCTCTACGCAGAATCAATTTCCCCCGTAAATTAGACTACTTATACGGCACTTAAAAGTTTGAGTCGTTTGAACAGGCTACGTGAAAATACGCTGAAATGTTTAATATTGTAGCCCGTCTATAGGACCTACCAAACACTAGACTGGAGTCGTTCTTTCGGGAAAGACTAGCAAAAATATTTTTGTTCTGCGGTAAATTGGAAAAAGGTCCCATAATATTGGATAACCAGAAAGTCCGGGTCTTAATTCTCAACAATGAAAAACTTTACTCAATGTTTACATCATCGGCGTGGTTAGAAAATCTAGTCGACTACTTATAATAGTATAATCTCTTTTTTTTGGGTAGAGTTAGTATTTTGGTGTAAGACTCTCTCATTTCTTCTTATTCTTTGAAATTTTTCAAATGTTAAAAATATTATGGTTAGATGAGATGGAGAGTCTTTTTTATGGTTATGATTGCCTTTTAATTGTTAATCACACTCCTTGGCAGAGGTATGAATATGTTTTAAATACTCCACCGTATAATCAAACTTTTTATTCATTATTTTATTTCCACGTCGGAGGATACATATCGGAAAATAATTCAGTCTTCATTTTATATTTCCGAGCTTGATGCAACAGCTCCTGCTAATGCCGCCTTCAATGGCACTGCAACTGATGTCTGATTTTCCTTTTTCGGGGCCCTGTAAGGTGGCTCGTAAGGCGACACCGATTGCAGCACGACTAAGGTACCATTATTGTCTGGCGCGATAAAGATTTCTGTATCTTGAGTGCGCATGCGTATGAATTTCAAATCATCTCTCGGGTCCATGTTCTTCACTGTTTTCCGTGCAGCGTAAGACAATGATTTGAATGTGTTCCTGTAGATTTGGGCGCGTGCTGTATCGAGCGTTGAGCGGATTATGATTCCATTGCTGTCGTACGATAAAAGCTCTTGAACGGTTGAGTTTGTGCGAACACGTTCCAAAGTGTTCTCAACCTCAGCACTATAAAAGAAAATGAATATTTAAATCATCAAAATTAGTAGAGGGGGCTATTTCTTGTAACGGAAATATCGAAAGTAATTTTTTTCAATCTATTGAAGCTTTTTTAGGTAAAGATTTACCTCATAATTTATGGGGCTTTTTTACGAAGAAGTTTAGATTAAATATGGCATAATAAGAGCTAAAAGGGCATATATATGTATGTATGCGAATACGAAATGCGAGTAAGAAATAATATATATAAAGGCTCTTTTTACGTTTGTTTCTGTCGGATGCTGTCCTTACCAACGGCGCTCTGTTGCCAGCCAGACTTTTCTGATTGCGAAGAATCCATACTTGCAGCAATATTTAATTCTAAGTTTATGTTATTTTGTTTGTTTATGCTGAACTATATAACCAGTCTTTTTGGAAATACAACCACATAGAAATCTTTTTATTGTTTTTACAATGTCATTAATATCATCCAAATGTTTGAGTTAACCAGGAAAAGAAACTCCAGTATATCCAAATATTTTATATTTGCTACTGTACTGTTATTGTGATGTGAAAATTTCTCAAGTGCTCTCTCTCTCTCTTATGCTGGGACAACAACACCGGCGAGCGAAAGAAGAAAGAAAACAGAATAAGAAAAGGAATCAGCAACATTTTATGAGATTATCTTTCCCCACATTTTACAAACCACGGATTAAAATCAAAATAATCTAAAAACAATTTTCAAGAACTTATTGAAAAAACCACAAAAACGAAGAAAAATATTCGTTATGTAATTGCACTATCGGCAGTTCTTTTTTAATTTTTTTACACTCAACTCTACGTGGTCCAGTTTTCTCTTAATGGTTGGGCGTTCAAGCGACGTATATACAACGTCTGGAGATACACTTTTCCTATAAACAGCCTTATTAGACACGTACTCAGTCTCAGGACTATACACTTTAAACAGCAAGGGCCAGCAAAATTTCGTACAAAATTTTCTAAATGTATATTTTGACCAGTTTCCTTTCAAACGTTTCAGGTCGTTCCGCTTTTAGCAAGACCCTATAAGGATAACTTTTAGGATAGTTCCACTCGTCCTTACGTAAACAAGAAATACGGTGTAAAAAGCTGTAATGAGAATCTGATTGGTTCACTTGGAAACAAAGCCGATCTTACAATCATAATGGAATTTGATTTGTTAATGTCTTCCTGTCCGATCAATCCAAGGAAAAAGCTGGACTGAATTCAACTTTGTCCAGAGACAGACAGCACAGAAAAAGTTTTAATGTAGTGGTGATACTTTAGCCTGAGATTGAAAAATAATCTCTTACACAGTTAAAAATATCAAGAAAAGGATAAAAAAGAAGGTAAAAACCAAAAAAAGGATAAAAAATCAAAGAATCACAAGGAAAAATAAAATCTCGTACTAGATTAGTTGAGTGCTTTACCCCTAGCTTTTGATTTGCATACATTGTGTTTTATCGTGTTGTGTAAGGTCTGCTACAGACTATACTTTTACCCAAGTCCTGTCCTATAAATATTCACACTAGCCTTAACTAAAGAAGTGAGCGTGAATGGTGATGAAGAGGAATAGACAGATATCGTATAGTAATAGGTCATTGTTATTTTATATACGAGATCCTAAGAAAAACGAACACAAAAGGAAAGATTACACAAATAAAATAATCATCAAAAAGCATTAAAAGAAAAAACTCATTAAAGGGGTTACAAAAAATATATATAAATTCTACTGGACACTAAAATTTACATGCGTAGCATTTTCTACTCGTTTTAAACGTCTGCTTTTTTTTCTTTAATAAACTGGACATACTCTATAATAGACGGGAAATTTGTTTTGGAAAAAAAAAACATTATAAGAGAAAAAACTAGAAAATAATAACAATAAAAAAATCTACAAAAAATAAAACATTTACTATATCTTATTATCTATCCTTATTCCCAACACCGCTCAAATTTTCATCATCTACCCGCGACGCACGCTCGGCGTTCGACCGCACGCTTAAGAATAACACAATGAAGTTCAAAGTTGAACTATATATCTATGGTACATAGAGGTTCAAAGTTTTACTTTTATAAATGAACGCGATAGTTATTAAAACAACACCGGTCTGTAAATTCAACCATTTTTTTAACTAGAAAAATAACACGCTTAGTGTAGACCAGGCCGTAGATAAAAATAATCATTGATCGAATTTAAAATAGAGCAGAGGTTATGACATTTTCTTTCCGGTACACATTCTATGACAGAGAAGACATCGTTCGGCAAATAAAGGACGATATTATATGTTCCGACGTGGTGTACCAATGTCCTACTATTGTTAGCGTCAAGATAACGTCGAAGAAACGCCATGACGTATTTTTTTTGAATGTCGTATTTTGTTTCTTAAAAAACACTTTCGATTTCGAAAACAAAAATAAAAGTTAAAATAGTAGGTATGAAAAATTGTGGGCCTGGACTAAGCGATTTCTATTTCATTGTCTAAAAAAATAAAAAAACGGACAAGCAAAAAAACGAAAAAGATACTCAATACAGTTTGTTCCTTCTACAAGACACCTTATCATGTACTAAAATAAATACTTTGTTTCATCATCATCAACACTAAACAAGTCTTCATATAGACGACATTTCTCTTTTAACCAAAAAACAAAATGTCATAAAATATTTTTGTTTGCGTAATATTAGTAGGGGGTCTCCCCACCCTTTTATTTTTTCTTCCGAAATGGGTGAAGATCCGAAAAGGAAAACAAAGGGAAGGGGGAATATTATCAGTCTTGAAGGGAACTTGTCATCTCGATTTGTTCTAAATATCGTGGGGCCTTCTCTTATTTGGTCAACCAAGCTATCAATATTGAAGGGCCCTTTTCCGTTAAATGTACCACACACACGTCCACACTACATGTTATAAGCTACATAAATCGGGTCCAGCTGGTCGGTGAGGAAACTGTCTCTTAAATGCATTCTCTGTTTCTCGCCACGTGAATTAAGCGGTATGATACCCGGGTCCACCACCACTACCACACCCACCACCACCTGGTGCTCTTCCAACACAATCGTGGTTACTATGGGGACGAGGTCGAGAGCTTCTTTTTCGTCACCTCCTAGCTCGACGACAACCACGAGTAGGTTGGTCCAATTGAAGACGGCGCTATAATTGAAATCAAATAACAATTATTATACAACACTTGTATGAGTATAAAATAAATTGAACAAGACAATTGAAAAAACAATGCCAGGCGCCGGGAAATTTGCGGTCACCCTACTAACTAACTAGGGATAAAGCAAGAGAAGTAATCTCCTCACAGACGAAATCCTGAGTGAAGTGAAGACCCCCTTAATGACTTTACTTTGTAGGTGAGGAGGTAGGGATTATTATCTTACCATTCACAAATGCTTTTATGTCCTCGGATTACACTTCCTTCGATGTCAATTGGATGATACCTCAGACCGCGCAACAACAGTGCTTCGTCTAGAGCTCCCACTATAAACAGTGCATCGTGTGGAGCTGAAAGTAAAAACAGAGTATTTGAATATAAGAAGAAGAAAAAAGTCATATTGTATTAGGATGTTAAACAGAAATACAAAGTAAAGTCTAAACATTTCAAAACATCTTTACAGGTCCCAAATGGGATTAGAGGCAAAGCCCCTTGAATTATTTTGATTCTATAAAAATACGCAATTTTCATTCATCAGATAAAAAATAAATTGCGTAAACGTAATTGTTACATGATCGAAATTCTTTTTTGTTTTGTCCTTCGCAAGATACGATTGGGACTTGTCCGCCGTATAACGGACTAAATAGAGGCTATAGCTAACATCAAGAATAACCTGCAAGATCCACCTTTGCGGTATTCGACTTATTGTTGTTAACTCTAACTGATGAATTTACGAAACAAGGACCACTATTAAAGGCCCTGTTAAAGGCAACTGAGGCTACATTCGAAGTAGATAATAACAGGCTATCAAGCAAGAAAAGCGGAACGAAGCAAACATCCCCAAAAACGAAGAATATATATTGTACTAGCTGGTAAACCAGCGTCGCAAGGACGCTGAAGAGACTGCTTACGCAGTGAAAGTTACAAGCGCCCTTCGGGC
>JAYRBV010028237.1:0-20670 GCA_036023255.1 Mitrocomella polydiademata
CCCTTCCTCTCTGTAACCTCAGAGAAGGGACGAAATACACTTTCTTCCCCTTCCTCTCTGTAACCTCAGAGAAGGGACGAAATACACTTTCTTCCCCTTCCTCTCTGTAACCTCAGAGAAGAGAAGTGAAATACACTTTCTTATACCCTTACCCTCTGTAGGTTTTCATTCCATGCCACCTATACATCACTCTGTTATCAGTGGAATATAGAGGATGGGAAGTAATCATACCTATTATTAATACCCGAACCGTTGAATCGTGTATTATAATACAATCAGCAAGATTTTAACAAGATTACCGGTCTTGGTATGTACGTGTTTACAAGTTCATCAAAACATCAGTTAGAAAATTGTTATGTGTCTTGCTCGCAACGGGAAGCATATGACGATACAAAACATAAGTGGTACGCATGCAATGTACCGAAGAAAACAAATCACGAACAAAACTTCACATGCAAACCAACTCAACTTGAAAGTACTTATAGTTAATTGCCTTTATGGTATGCCACCCATAATACCTTGAATATTCTTATCACTATACTTCCACTGCGACAAAATAGATTTATTGGCAAAGAGAAGATGCTCGTCAATTTAAAATAAATTCATTGCATTTTACAAAATTAAATATGTCACACTTATGCCAGCGATTGCGGCTTTGATTAATAGAAATCTATAAATTCCAGACCACCATCAACAACAACCAAAGATTTTTCCACAATTATCGGACTGTTTCCACCAGAGAAATTCTGTTGAACTTGACATATAATATATTTCTTACTTTAAAGACACAGATGATAACGAAGGATGACACAGTAAATCCCACTTGTCACTTTTCTTGCAAACAATCGTCTGCGTTTTGAAGTGCCTACAAATAGCAGTCAGACCAGAAATAAGTAAATAAACCCATCACTCCACTTCAATGAAATAATGGACTCCATTGAAAGTTGTTCGTTTGAGCGCTGTGGTCAAAGGAGAACAGGCAAATTTTTTTCCTGCACACTTCACTGGGACTATGCAATGTCTGCTTTCCTAATCTAATGCCACCACAAGCCAATGTATCGGATAGTTAACTAACTCTAACTCTCGTTGTTGATTTTGCAAACAAAAATACGAAACCGAAGAATCCTAGAGTATGATAGATTAGCCCTGTTAGCCCTGTTAGCTAACTCTACTGCAGTCTTCCACTCTCAAATGATATTTCTTCCTCTTACAGAAATTTTGAGAAACCCTGACAATCGCAAACACAAAATTCGTAAATATGGCAATTTGATATCATATTGCCTTTCTATTTTCATTCATTCCTTGGCAAACCTCTGCACAGGCACCCATTATTCCCCTTTATTTCTATGGTAATCTTGGATGACAAATGTTTTCAAGATAGAAAAATCATCTGTCAATCCTGACAAATGGACGGTTGACTTCCGTCATGAAAACATGCAAGAAATAGATTTTCCTTCTTATGCTCCCTACGCACAATAAAAGAGGTCCACCCAACAAACCACATTACTTCCAGAATAACTACTTCACTTCGACATACTTATCACCAAAAGAAAACAACAACTTCAATGAGGTGTCTTTCAAATCTTGTAACATGAAAACATTGACTTGAAAAATAAAAAAGTTCTGTTTTAGTCTTAAAGTTATGTTCAGTCTCAACATTATAGTATCCGAGAAAAGTATTAAAATAGCGATTCCATTAATTAACCAGATATCTCCACATGAAGTTCTCAAAACTGTGACCAAAGTTTGAGAAAATGACAATTATATCTAAAATGGTTAAAAAAATGCATGACTCAAACAGAAAAGTTTGTACATTTTAACAACAATATTTATATTCCGCACATCCCGTTTAACTTTATAACCATCAGTCGTGATGCTCACACATGAAACACTAAAAGAATTTAAACTATAATTACCCTTGTATAGCTCTTATTTTGTTTTTGATGTTGCAAGTAAAATGCAAAACAAGAGGCATTCTGATTGAATCAGTTTCAGATAATAAAGAGAAACAGAACGGTCATTGTCGGTTTCGTTATCAACAAACTTTTGTGGCTTCAAGTCTCTCTTCAAAAACATGATGTGGTTATTAAAATGCAAAAGGCGAACCGAACTGTCTAATTATCAAGACGACATGATCAATGCATTTTATCTATTTTTTACTGTGTCTATACATGCAAAAAAAACAAACTTTAATCTGTTGCGTTTACGTTTTTGCATTCTCTCTCCACTGAACTAGTTCACGCAATACAATCTTCCATGGGGAATGCCTCAAAATAGATACTACTTCGAACGGTAGAAATAAAAAGAAAATCATACCATGAGACACTCTGTGTATAAATGTAATTTCAACAACACTAGGTCAGTAAAATCAAGATCTTTGGTGTCTCTCTTACGGACGTTCTCGCACAATATGTCTGAGAAAACAGCTTATGGTTTGATCATTTTGCACCCCAATGCATTCTCTCAGCTTCTCTGTAATGGGGATTTTTTTACACAATACAGCTAACAGACTGACTGTGCATGACATGTGAAAGATCCCCATGTGCGAACTTAACGTCTCTTTGTCAACGTTATAATATTAAAAAACAGCAGAGGAAATGAATAAATGTCGATGCTAGCTGGATACTTTCTCTCTAACCATTATGCTAAGAGAAATTACCAGACAAAAGAATAAAACACAGTTAAAATTATTTGACCCAATTCTAAATCAACCAAGCTTTTTTGAAGATATGACAATATATGTTATTTCTCTCAAAAGACGCATTTAATGAGTGCGATGATGAAGAGTGTATAATAAGATCATTAATGAAAACCAATTAACTATTTGGTGTTAAGGAACACATGTCAACTAGGATCAGGAAATCATTACATTTACACTTCGTATCCTATACCAATATGCTCAGTAATGTGACCAAATATGTCTCCACAACTTCAAAAATGACAAATCGTAACATCATTTTTTAGTTTCTCTCTTCCCGAAGACCTCTGTGAGACGACAAGATAACAAATATCTTTTTTTTTAGTCACGGCTTGCACACATAGTTCAACCTAAGTAAGCGATTAAGGTCATCGAGATACTATAAGCTGATACTACTCAAGAGGGTTCTTATGGGTTTTCCCTCATCATCTGTGCAGACCAATCTATCATTGTAGAGATGATTCATATACTCTTGGATTGCTTAAGAGGGGTGAAAACCATTCTCCATGCTTGACCACCGCCTGCCTCTCTCCCCCTTACTTCCCCTTCTTCAATTTTATAAGAAAAATGGAGAACAAGTTTTCAAGTTCTCAAACAACTTACGGTGTATAATAGAAGTTTGATATTTTTATTGCACTGACTTATAAGCTAGCCATATTTGCACGCACCTGCAATTTCCTGCACGTATGTAAACAAAAATATATGAACGATTAACTTCCAACATGTGATGAGAGAGTATTTTATAAATGTCTCAAGGGATTTACTACTACTGTAACAGCGTTCTTGGAATAGTTTCTAATGTGGTTAGATGTATTTCAATACTTCCCGTCAGATTAACGTCAAGCGATAACAGACAAATTCACCATTATCACCATCTCTTAAAATTATGAAACAGCTTTAGAAATTCTTCAGGTCATAATACCTTGGAAAAGGGACTAACAAAGTTTGCTGGTACTTTAACACTTTCAAGTCATAGGTTATAATCAAACGATAACATACGAATTCACCATCATTAGAGAAAGACAATTTCTTAAACTTATGAAACTGCATCAAACTCTTTAGAAATCCTCCAGCTAAAATATCTGCAGAGTTTGCAGATACCTCAACACTTTCAGCTAATAGGTTAAATCAAACAATAATAGACAAATTCACCGCGGAAGAAAATTTACAACCTTTTATAAATCCTTAGAATACCAACTAGAAATATTAGCTTCAAAGTAAACAAAAACAAGTAAGCAAACAACACGAACTCTGTTTATACCAATCCAATTGCTGTCTGGCACAGTATGCGCAGACTATTTCCGCTGCGTGCGGTATCTATCTACTGATGATACACAATTATAATACCATCACAAATGACCAACGAATTCCACGATCCACTATTCAACCTTCTCCACAAAAGCAATTAGGGCACTTACCATCGGCGCCTAATTATCATAAGCTAACTACCCAACCTATTTCGCATTTAAATCGTCCTTGTTTTGGTGCCTTTGACAGTGGTTGGTAGATAATTGCACCTTTTTAAAAAAGCTTAATATTTGAAAGCCCATAATTAAGGGTGCAAACATTGGTGTCAATTTCTGATCCACCCACCCACCCAATTCTCCTCTTTAGAATTCAAATTAAGGCACCTAATAAAAGCACCTTTGTAGCAATTATGTTATGAAATGTTGTAAAATGTATTGAACCTAATTCAAATGTTCAAAAAACTAACATAAACCCCCTCCCTCAATTTAAAAATTAATCAAATTTAAGAAAAAGACATGATAACAGAGATGGTGATTGAAGATAGGAGAACACACTTGTTCTTTTTTCCTACTGATCGTCCTTTTAAGATAAGATCACTGTTTGCATTATACGTTCTCTGACTTTTTATAATCTTGGCTTTATTTTATCGTTACCACGAATGTCTTGTTGGGGTAAATGGCGCTTGTCTTTTCCACTAAATTAACCGTTAAATCGATAAAGAAAAACCGTTACATTGAAAACAAAGTGGTCGAGTCCAAGGAATATCGGCAAAGTATTGCTTCAAAAATTCCTAAACAATCAATAAAAATATCAAAACTATGCAGTGAAATAGACTTCCAGTAATTTTTCATTTATTGCCAAAACAAACACAAAAGACAAAGTGACGTTTTCAATGATTTATTTATGTATTTTGCCAGCTGGGATAATTTTAATATGCTTACTTTTTCAAACGGTTTTTTATATCATCATTATAAGGGGGTTCGGTGTAGGAAGCCACATAATTTAATGATCAAAGAAAATATAAAATACTGTTAATTAGCGCTCTTTAAACTTTCGCATTTATTTGCAAGAACATTTTATGGGAAGTAAAATTCTTATAAAAGATTTGAATGTATGATTCATTCCTGTCTGGTATGTGATTGGTCAATTGATGATCCAATACTGCTATTATGTGACCATTGAATTAATTAGATGAAAAAATTGAATGAAATCGTAAAAATTATCATTCCAAATAGATTGATACATAATGCGCCCAGATAATTGTGAATTGTAAAGCAAAAATAATATTCTAAACTGCAAATATTTTATGTTTTTTTTTCCGCTCTATATTTTATAATCCATACTTAATTTGAGAACCAAGTATAAAGTGAACTGAACGATTAAATGTTTCATCAAGTTAGCATTTATGTACGCAGCAGTTATAACTGTTTCAACTTAATCTCTTAAATGCTTGTACTTTTAAAGTGTAATTCCTCTTGCAATTTCAAAGGTTCTCGTCAATTTCAGAGATAAGAATTGTGAAATATTAAATTAATTTTTAAATTACTGAATTTACTCATCGCCTCAAAAAGGCTTTTACCAAAAAATATGATTCCAATGTAAATACACTTTGTTTACTGTGTATGCTTGCTTATTCAAACGTAATGAACCTAAGGCATGACGTATTGCCTTAACAGTTTCCTTTCCGTACGTTTTTAACGTAAAGAAAATTACTCATCTTAATGTATACAACTTCCTAATTAAATTAACTTGGCCAAAACGTTAAAAAACCACGAAATGATGAACACCCACACCAAACTGTAAGAAATGATTACCATGAAATGATTTGATATACCAGGCTTATAACTTGATTATAAGTAAGATAATCGTCAGAAAGCGATTTCATTTTAAAAATTCTGATATACAGTACAGAGAAAACTGTGATTTGATTTTAACATAATATTCCTCTGCTGTTACCTTATCTAATTTTAAACAATTTACAACGATAGAAAGTATACACATCAGCAATTTATTTTCAAGAACTTATTCAATGTAACTAGTTTCTTGCCTGGTGAGCACCATTTTCTATCCAAAAGATTTCTTGGAGTAATCCAAATGACTGATATAACTATACTGATCACCTTATTCTGCTATTCTTTTTCCCATACGAATCAAAAAAAATTGATACAGCAATCAATACATTCCTACCACATACGACTACAACATGTGTACAAATAACCAATATCAATCCCTCCTCCCTTTTAATGACAACAAACAAATCTGTGTATCCCACAATCCTCTCTTATCACCAATGAATTTACTCCCATCTCTAACTCCACCTTTCACCAATTAATATTTCTTTTGTATTTTTTTCTCTCTATCATAACATATCATTTTCAAACATCTTGATTCTATAATTTGCACCAACAATTTATTTCACCATATGAACAAACTTTGTTGACGTCAGCGTTTCTTTATATTTTACATTTAAATAACATGAATATATAAATGCATTCAGTCATTTAGATAAATGGTTGTCAACTGGCGACTGGCTTGTTATACCATCATTTATCAACCGAATGACAGCTTTAACTTCTTTGAATAAAAATCACATGAAAAATTCTCTGTGCGTATAAAAGACCCAACCATCTCTTTGCGTTACCAACTCAATGAAATGTTTTCACTAAAGATGTGCTGTCACTGCCATCAGAAAATAGGAACCTATTTCCATTTTGTATAATTTTTTCGGAAGTCGCCATCAATTACATGCTGTGAACTGATTAGATGAGAAGGACAATTTGTATGAAAAGTAATGATGCGTTTTTTCTTTTATCCATAATTGATTAATTGCACACGCGGCGGAAGGGATAGCAGCGACACCACACAAAACAGAACGCCTTTCTTTTGTGTCCCAAATAAAAAAGCAAGCTTTTTACCTTTTTTTTTATTACCAAAAATAATCTTTTCCCGTTATTTCGGCTATTAATCATGACGCATAATCTCACTAAAGTTAAGCAATAGGACAAACTCATCATTTCTTTAGAAGAAAGCTTTTTTTTAACATGTTCTCATAAAATAATGAGTGCCCGTCCGTAATACTAATCTTATTCAGCCTGGTACACACTGTATATTGTGAATAAGATCATTATTTGATTTCTTTATTTGAGTCCATGTGGAGAAGTGTTGCCTGTCGTTAATAACGTCGTTATGAACACTCCTCCACTTGCTGTCAAATTATTTTACCATGGTATAACTTATCCTGTCAATGACACGTGCTAATTGTAGATGCCAAATGCTTGAGAAACAAGCTTTGAGTACTGCACAATCTTATTATGTTTTTATTCCAGCCTTTATGGTATCATGTGCTTAACCACTGCAAGTATTTTGTAAGACTTTTGTAAGAGAAAAAGGTCAGAAGTGTGAAAAGGGCGTGGCACGTTGTTGATGACCGTCGACCTTTGACCTCAATCAATTTTTTAATTCGATCATCACATCCAAGGGCAATAGTTTTATCTTGCTCTCTAGAGAAAAAAGAACAATGTATTAATTTGCTTTTTAGAAGGTCCTAAGAATTAGGTTCTGTAGTTTTTGTCAAGGTCTGCGAGTTAGACTAGAAGTTCTGTACCTCACATGCCTCTACTTGGTCCTTCAGTATTTTGTTATTTTGAAACGCCACTTATCACTATAATCACATTACACCTTTATTGAGGTTATATGTGTGTAAAAACTGGCGATACATTGATATCAATATCACTATAATTACCTTGCACCTCTATTGAGGCTGTATGTTAAAAACTGGTGATACATTGCGATATCCATACCAACTCTTGTGAAATATAATACTATAGTACACGTCTAATAAATACCAATGCAAACATGAGCCATAACGTCTTGCCATACGTAACGATCAATAAATCCATACTTCCCTTCTTTACACAACATTCAATAAGACAAATTCCTCTTGTATTTGATGAAATGGTCTTACTTCAATGGCTAATTTGAGCAATGCTTAGAATGAATACCACCATTGCATGGTCACACACTTCCCTTCCATGGAAACAATCTTTGGTTCGATTTTAAAACAAGTTCCTTCTTACATTCCTGTTGAATGCATAGTAATGTTGATTGAATGCATGATGCTCCTCATACAATACATGGTGATGGTGTTTATGGAACAATCTTGATGATGACACAAACATATGCACCATGCTGATCTCTTCATATCAGAACCACACATACCGTTAGTGATGAATGCAAAGAAGGAGAAAAAAAGAGATTATATTATACCAAGCATTATACCAATCTAGATGTTTACTGCTGCCTAAAGTTGTACAATACGACATCCTTTAAATTAAACATCATTTTTACGTACACTCGTCAATGACAACATCCAGCAAACGTTCAAAATATACCTATTTTTTGATGAGCACAGTGCGATACACATCTCAAACTAACAAGCGTGATGTTTTATGATATAGCCAACGTGGGAGACAGGGAACAATTTTTTCTCATTCTCGTCTTATTAATAAGCCCATTTCTTTCTCATTTAATTGTATTTTGCAAGATTTTCTACAATGGTGAATTGGGTGGTAATTTATGTAAGAATACCATTGAGATTAAAATGCTTGATGTAACCGATTGTGGGTACTTAAGCTTCCATCCAGACTAAGCCCGTTTAAGAGAATTATATAATTCCCTATTCAGTACACATTCTTCAATCGTGTTATGTAAAATAAACGAGACTACATGACTAAACGGAAAAATTCTGGTCCTTTTACAACGTACTAGGATATAAGATGAAATTGCTTGTTTTCGCTTTTGAGATTTTGCTTAGCAACTGCAAGTCTACTCTAACAATGAATTAACTATTCAAAGGCATATTAATTCGCAAATTTTTCTATTTCTGCGGTGGGAGGATAGCAACAATTGCACAAATAATTCACTTAATTACCCTTAGAATTAGTCGTGATGCAAAATCACCATTATTCTACCTCATCAAGTGTTGTGGTTACCCAAAATAATTCTTCGTGGAGACAACATAAATAAATGGTTGACAAAGTCAGAAATTATGAATAGACAATTGTAACTGGTAACAAAACTTTTATTGTTACAAATGTAGGAATCATCCCTGATCCCTGGCGAGGAAAGGATCGCTACAGAGGAACAGAATCCCAATGCAAACAGAGACCATGTTCTTTTTTTGCAACATTCCTACACTATTTTGATTTCCACTTTTGATTTCCACTTTTGATTTCAATTGAATTGAAATATTCCAACAATTCGGTGCGTACTACAAAAACAACGATGATCCATTTACAGTATACACAGCATGATAACTAGCTTTCCTACCAAGATATTGAGAACAGTTCTTTCAATGCATCAACACAACAGGATAGCAAGCTCCTTCAAATTCACTCTCTAGCTGACATACGTAAATTGCAGTAAAGAGGAGAAAACACTTGCTCGACAAAAATAACAAGTGTGTTCTATTGAAGTTTCTTTTCTGATGCTTAATTCTATTTTCCCTTTGTATTGTATTGTCAAACGAACAGTCTCCACTAAAACGGACATTGCATTATTTCAGTTTCCATTTTAGTTTGGTTATACAAAAGCATTTCCTTGGTCGCCTTTTGAAGTAGTTGTTCGTGATGGGAAGCCGGTGTGCATTCACTGTTTTTGATTGCGTTAGTGCGAACATAGTAGTACGGAGGGTTGTAGATGATGTAATTAAAACAAGAGTCAGCATGAGATTTCCCTACACAGGTAGTCTCATTGAATACCGATTCTCATACCTTCCTTCTAGTCAAACAGCTTAAGAAATTACCGAATGTGCATAGAGATCTCTGTTCTCTTTTTCCTTTTAATTGATTTTGGTTGTAAAACATGGGTGAACTATGCTGGGAAAGAATTGAATTATTTTTAGCACGCATTTTAAACCTTTAATCTTTAAAGATTAGCCTCTGCTTTTCTTCCTTGAATGAGGAAGTATGTGAGGTATTTCAGCCAGGATGCATGAAACAATTACCAAGAAATAATTTCTGTTTGGTCCAAATGCAAGAGTTGGCCATGGTCGTGACTTTCATGAATCTTACTTGCTTGACACTTAAAATGACTTGAAATGCGGTAATAACAATCAATGAAGTATAATGACTTAAGAGAACTCGTCATTTTGTGATGACGTCAATGGTTGTCAAATCGTCAATGAAAAATATTGGCAATTAGTTCCTGTTCTTTTAGAGCAGCCTTCCAATCTCCAACATTAGTTCCACAAACTACCTTTGATGTGATATTATTAGAGTAATAAAACTCTTTTCTCCTAGGCCGCACATTCAACATCATTATCGCATCCTCAAATTGATTGTACTTTTAAAAAGGATATATCATTAGTATAGAACTATTCTCTCTCTTCGTACAATAATCATTTCTCTACGTTATCAAAATTTTATTTATAAATTGTAAATTGTAAATTTTGGTGGTAACAATCTATAGAGTAAATACTGTAAAAAAAGGTTGTAAGGTTAAACCTATTTATTATTTGTTCAAGATATCCTGATTTCACTTCTTCTCGGTCAAGCTCGCCCAGGAATATTTGAATACTTATTCAACCACGATTCTAAAAATAAATGACATCATTATAATGGCTGATGCCAAAAAATCTGTCATTATATTGACGTCGTTATAAGTGACTGAATCTATATAGGTAACAAAAAACAATCTAAATATGGACAATATCTATCATAGCCTGGTTACTTAGAACAAAGTGCCGTCCAAATACATAAATACCGTCTTGATTATTCTGTGTTTCAAAGCTAGTTCTTTATAGATAGATGAAACGTTCCGATGAATTTTGATGATGATTAGAAAATATCTCTCATAGTGCTGTTAAATTCATGTTTTCTGATTACTCCTCCTTTATACACATAATAATTGCAATTTATATGGAAATCGTTTTATCTAAATCCCCAATCAAAATTAATCCCCGCTCCGAAATTAAAAGCTCATTTGTGTTACAGACAAGCCAGTTACAGCAGTGCTTATTTGCAATCTATATCTGTATAAATGCAGCTACTGTCGGAGGGTATGTACCCTGTACCAGGGTATGAAGAGCCGACATGTATGCCCTAAGACTTGGGGTAATCTTACTCTACCCAACTACTAGGTATGAAAATAATCGCCCAATAAATGCCCAAACCAAAATTGAATCAATCTTTTATATTCAGAACTTTATTCCTCTTCAGTAACAACTTTGAGACACGAGGCATAGGTGCCACTAATAAATAGTCAGTAATAAACTAAAAATGGACGAACTTTATAACAACTTACCACACCTTTTTGTGAACTCCTTATCGTATAATGATCAATAATCAAAGAATATCGTCCTTACCAACTAGTTTAAGAATAAAATTCATGGTGATAACCGAATTACATAAGCATTAGTTGATTAGCTACATCTCGTTAAGCTTTAAAAGTCTTTAATACCAGTCCTTCCTTTATCTTACACAATTCAGGTCTTTGAATGATTTCAAAAATAACTCATCCAACTTGATATTAATGACGTCATGAAAGATTATCACTTGAAAGAGTTGCAATATTTTCAAAAGTGTATTCTAATGAGAAGAAGGTGAAATTGTAGAATTTCTCACACGCCTCCCATAATTTCAATTTTTTTTTCATATTCGACAAAGACTAGACTTTGCGCCGAGTTATTTATTTTAGTTTTAGATTTTTGTGAATCAACAGATTGAATTTTTATTTAAACTAATATTTGAAATTTTCAATTAGTTTTTCTTTTTTATTCTTTTTTTTGATGATTTTCGGTTCTAAGGGCACCGAAATTCAAACAGACTAAAATACGTAAATACTACTACATTTAAAGATGTTTTCGTAGAAAAGTTAACAAAATAAAAGGTTGAATGGTCTTAATAGACTTTTTTCACCCAATAAAAAAAAAAATTATACAATTAAACTTATGCTTAGCTCCTACAATTCTTGCATGATACTCTTAAGCGTATCCTTTTATCCCTTTCGTTTTCTTAAACTTAACATGCAACTTTTGGAACCAAAACATATAATATTCAAGTACCAACATTTATATAAAAGACATGCGTAAATTTTTTTTTGAATCGAAACATGAAATTTCCACCTAACTGTCAGAAAGCACTCCCCGTTTTGAAGACTTTTTACTGGAATTTAAAGTTCTCTATTAGTAATAATTTTAATTTTCCCGAAAAATACGTAATAGCGTAATAAGTACAAAAAATAAGAGTATTTGGTAAATGAAGAAATATCCAGTCAAGATTTTCTTTTCTTTCTGCAAACAAATAGAAGTGAGTCATGTTAAGTAAATTGTATCATGAATACAAAGTGTTCTCAAAATTCGAGAAAATCTGTTAAGAACAAAATAAAGATTTTAGTTGCCGTTTTGGTCACTTATAATTGATACAGGCCCGTGTTTTTGCAAATTCTACTTGAAATTCTACTTCACCTCTACTGTATAAATATATTATATATATTTAGCAGAAATAGGGACTTGGGTTGGTTGTTAAACTTAATTAAGTCTTTCTACTGGTTTTTTGATTGGACTGTTTTCCAAGTAAGATAGTAAACTTTGTACAACAACAACTTAAGAACAGTCCAGTAGACAAAATATCCGATTTTGCGGTCAATCCCGGATAAAAGAGATTTTAAACGCTAAAGCAATCTTCTACTTCTCATTGTTTGTATAATGGTCAAAACTAAAATGCTCTACAGCCAGCCGTGAAACATTTTCTGTAGAAACTATAACTATATAATAAACATACAACAATATACAAAACTATAAACAAACCCATGATACACAAACTATAAACAAACCCATGATATACTACAGTCCTTTCAGGGCGATCGGTTTGCATCGTATACACGGATGAAACATGGATACGAATATAACGGTTCTGTTGGCTCATGGAGAAAAGTAAATAAAGAGTATTGCAAGTGTACTTATACTTGCATTACCATAATAACGTCACAAAGTTGACGAGAACTGTAAAAATAGCAACAATTCTACAGTGCTGGGAAAAGATTGTTGATTGACAGAACTAAGGAGGAGTTTGATGATATTGTAGGACTTCACTCTAAATGATGCACTTGGCAAACTTATTGTACACCATCATAAGACAGTAGAAGAGGACGGTGTGAGAAAATACACGACCTATTGTTTTTGCTGCTTGAGAAGCAAGATTGTGCAAACCCACCTGATCATTAAAAGGACAGTGGCAAATGGCTGAGAGAGTGTTCCCATGACAAGAAACATATAGATAAAAATTGAATCGAATTTATTGATTTCGTTTCTTCCTTATTTTGATAGCCTTCAATCCCTTTTGAAGTATAGGTATTCCCTATATGAAAGGTAACAGTCATCAGTCATCATCGATATAATTTCTTTTAGATAAAAAATGCTTACCGACTTTAAGACCAACTTGAACTCTTCCAAATATACGTGATGTCATAACTTCTACCTTATTACAATCTAGTGCCTAAATTTTTAACATATACCTCTACCGACATGTCAAGCATATCAGATCGTTTCATTTTGATGCATTATGATCTACGCATCGTTCTGTTATCACAATATCTATCCATCATAACATCTTACTTTTTAAATAAAACTTAAACTGTTTAATAGAATACCTGATTTCGCTCTCTGCATGTGTATTGAATCTTTGTTCAAGCTGGTAATCAACCAAGAGTGATATTGTATAAGACTATTCCTTACTAGGAGTCAGGAAGGATTAAGCTACACTATAAGGTACATGACGGAACGTTAGAAAAACCTCTAAAATATGTAGCTATGCTAGTATTAAGCAAATGGGGTATAAAGATACATTGTGTTTAATTTTAATCTGCCGTGATCCGTGGCTTTGCTAAAATTACCTCGTTAAGAATACGAATAAAAAATTTGAATTTTTGTCAATGACATACCGATCATTTAGCGCCTACATGTGAAAAATAAAGATGAAACTATTTTCCTTTTTTTTCCAATATTGAATGGGAATATTAAGGGCTACCTTGATGTTTTAACTACCGATCTGCAAAGGCGCAATATCCAAACCCACTAGTATCATTTTCTGATTGCCGTCTCAATAAGTTGTTTTGGAATGACTGTAATGAATTTTCGATAACATACCCTCTTTGATAAATTAAGTCTTGGAATCTGGAAAGTCCCTTTATTTAGTCGTCAATCAACACATGACTTTAAATTAGGTATTATCAAGATTCTGAGTCAGTAACATTACTATCATATCCAAGTAAATAGGAAATAAAAGGATAAAGGAATATTTTCAAAACTTTGTGTTAGTGGGTTTAACAGGTCATTTCATCATGACCCTTGATGGTCGAATAGAAACTGTTTTGCAAAAATGAAAAAAACAACAGAATGAACACCATAGTGAGTCAGATCGTCCGCGATTTGAGCTCCTTACTGTAATTATATAGATTGGTCAAAGGAGATTGTTTACATGTTTCAAATGACGGTATAAGCAAACCTAGCATAAGGCCTAGTTCTAAAAGATTTTAGTGATAAATGTTTTTTATTTTGTTTTTTAATTGTTTTTTACTAAAATATAATTTATGGCACAAATTTCTCTTCAAAACTCTTCACTAACTTGTGGCACTTAAATTGTTACAGAATAAAACAAATTCGCTTTCATCTTAACGTACTGTTTGCTTTAATGTATTCTTTACTCAATTTACACTAAATTTAGTGTTTGCCCACATTATAGTATGCAAAGAAAGTTTCTTATTATAGAAATAGTCATATCAATATATTCCTAAGAGTTTCCTAATTTTGTAATTTTTCTAAGTTACATGTAGGTTCTTACAAACACGTGTATCTCTTTCTTTCTAAACATCAAACCAACGAGTTATAAAATATATAGAGTGACTGCTATAGAAAAAATCTATTCAATTCTATATTCACTCCTGCATTTGGGGATAAAAAAAATAATTAAATGAATGTCTGCTAATATTTCTCAAGATTTTAAAGTCATTAAATTTTGTAGTTTTGTCACAATTTTTGGGCCATGGTTTATCAGGATTTATGGAATGGCCCCAGATTTTGCAGGGGCCAAAAAGCCCGGGTCAAATAGGGTTAAGTGTAAAACAACTTTCAGAGTGGACCTTGAAATAACAATCTACAATCTTTTGTGAAGATAATCGATGTTTTACCTTCCGACTCAGGGTTGGAAATTTGTTTTTTTTATCATGTGGTAAGTGTACTCGTCAATTCCGGGTTCGAGTCCCTGACCTGCAAAGGCAAAAGGATTTGTAGGAAGTCCATGCTGTATCGTTCAAAAATATGCAACTCATTCCGCTTTTCTAGTTTCAAGTATATAAAGAGTTCCTTTCAGTCGGCCGACTGGCTCTGGTTCCCCTGAAGAATACGTGTAAATACGTCGAAATACACCGTAGTTGACTGGGTTCCCACGAATCCTTTTGCCGGCGACGTGGCTCAGTGGATAAGAGCCCGTGGTGCAAATGCAACGATCCCGGGTTCGAGTCCCTGAGCTGCCGAGGCAAAAGGATTTGTGGGAATCCAGCAACTGGTCCATGCTGTATCGTTCAAAAATATGCAACTCATTCCGCTCTTCGAGTTTCAATTATATATCTATGTAATATAAGCCGTATTCTTTATCTTTTTACGCATTAATGGTAGCCAAGATGTGGGAGAAATAATTTCATGTAAAAAATTATTTTTTGCAAATTCTTTCTCCGACAATTTTCTTTTTTTTTTTCTTTCTGGAAAAGCAAGCAAAAGAAGAATTCGAATATGTATAAGTATACCTGATGCCATGAATAAAATAAAATATAATCAGTATCCAAAAACTTATCCGTTTATTTATTCACACATTTATATTACATATTTTTAACTAAACATGAACCTGAAAAAAATTAGGGACAAGCCCCTTCAATCTTCAAGGATTTCAATGTTTGCTTTTTTGTTGGTTTTTTGTGACCGAAATCCACTCTGAGGGTGCCAAACATCCATGGTCATGAATATTGTTAAACTATCGATACCTTTTAGTGTCAAGAAAAAACTTTGCAGTCCCTAGTTGTATGTATTTACAATGTTCTTTGAAGTACACGTTACGTTCGTTAAGAAATTATTGAACGATATCAAAAAAAACATTACAAAGTCGAAAGGTATCTGTGCAGGATTCTGGTACTAAAAGATGATCGAGAAAAACGAAAACTCATCCAAAATTATTATATCATTGCATTTGAATTACAACCTTCTATCGCACCTTTGATCAATAGTTGGTCAATTCCCTGATACAACTTGCTTAATTTCCTCACCATGTGGTCACGGCTGTTTCGGAGGTGAATTCTTAGCTGCGCATGCGCAATTTTAAAAGATGGGCGGAATCAGATTTGAAGTGGCGGGTGGGGATATCTTGCTGAAAGAAGGACACAAGTTGATGCTTATTTAAGGAATTCTACGAAACATTGGAGAAAAAACAACTTTTGAGGCGGGAAAATGGGCCCTTGCTTGATGCGTAACAACAATTCAAAAGATTGCATATAGACTAAACATAAACAAAAATATCAATTTTCAGTCGCTCCCATTTCCTGGGCGCTAAAACAGTGCTCTAGCGTTTTGCTCGTAGTTAGATTAAATGAATTTTGTAAATCGATTTCTCCTGCATTAAATAGAGGAATAAATTACCTTTCCAGGCATATCGAATATGTTAGTGTAACATTTTTTTAGCTAAGTGTAATAAACCTCAAACTTTTCCTATTTTCCGAAAACTTCGAGAAAAATGACGTTTGACAATGACTAAGACATTTGCTGAGTATACTGTTCCTTGGTAGCTCTATTTTGAATATAACTATACGTATACAGCAACCAAAAAATGACTGGAGAGCCCATGAAACTATAGGTTAGGCTTTACCTACAAATTAAAAGTGATAGTGAAATTTTCTAAATATAATTAATGATACACACAGAAACTGAAATAAAATACATGAGTATTACTTAATGTATTTGTGTCTCGGTGGTGTAGTGATTAGTTGGTTCGGAGCTGATCCCCAGGGTTCCGAGTACGAATCCTACACTCTCTTACACATGGTTTTTCTTCAATAAAATTGTAACACTTAAAGAAAAGAGCATTTTTTTGCAGAAGATTACTTTGGAGTAATTATAATTATTACGTAGTCGTAAGAGTGTCACATAATTAAAATCTGCTCAATTTGAGCAGCTTTTTTTCAGAGTTGTTCAGGGCCTTCTCCTGCGTCGTCCAACAAAAAAAAAGGCGGAGAAAAGCCCTGGGAACGAGGTTGATTGCTTCTTTGATGAGATATGGCCAAAAATGTTGCTGTTTGCCAATATTTATTTTTTCAAATAATCAGCCGTAATTAATGTGTAATTTATTTCGTTAGAAAAATATTCTGCAAAATTCTAGTAAACCAATTATTTGAGAACTGGAAATATTGAAAGTGGATGGGAAATAGTATACAGTTATTTTATTTCTTGTTATAGAGAAGATTATGCTTGCCAACGATATAAAAAACAAGATTTCTAGAAAGTCGTATTTCTCACTAGGGAATCACCTTTTAATCACTGCAGACGGATGACCACAAAAACCACCATAATGATAATTCCTTTTCAAATTCAGGTATACAAGGTAAATTCGTGATTTATTTTAACTTTCTACATGTAACCCTATTCAGGGCAGGGTATTTGGTCGATATTGCAAGGAGGCGAGAGGATAGAGATTTACTCTGAAAGTTTGTACACTTAAAGATATTTACATGATAAACAAATTTGGCGTAAAAAGGTTTCAAAAATTACGTCTTCAAGAAAATTAAATACCGACATTTTCGTGAAATACCGCGATTATCAAATGAATTTATCATAAAAGATAGCCAGGTTTCCTTTAGCTATAAAATATGTGAAGAGAACCGAAAATACGTAATTATTAAATTAGAGAAATAAATATCTTGAATATTAATAAAACCTTTACAACAACAAAAACAAATTTATTTATTAGAGGTGCTTTATAAGGCCGAACTAACGTCGCATCAAGTGCCGCGCAAAATCCCTGTATAAAGAAGACCTTGCATACCAGCCAATATAAATACAGGATTATGTGCGGCACTTGCTATGCGGCGTTAGTTCCGCCTTATAAAGCAGCTCTAACATTAAAATAAAGTACGTTCTTTATGACTGCATAGTTTTTTTAAATTATTCTAATAGCTTTTTTATCTGGTCAAATTATTTTTCTAATTGAAAAGATATAGCTGAGGTGAAACATAAAACGTGACAAAAGTTGACAAAAAAGTGAGTTGAAAGATGAAAATGGAGATGAAAATCCAGAATATCTACAGCTTGCAACTTTTCACCACTTCAACTTCAACTTTTTCTGATTACAAAAATATAATTTTATTGTTAAATGATAAAATAAATAAGAAAAGTAACTAGGAATATCAAGAAAGTTTACAGAACCTAACCAGTTGGTTAAGTCATATTATATATCCACTAACATTGAACCTGAATGAAAGTATCGACAAGAACCTTTAATCTTCAAGGATTTTAATGTTTTAAAATATTTCTGTTTCATCAACTTGTTGGCTTTATGTTGGTTCTTTCCTACCAAAATCCATTCTGAGGGTGTCAAACATTCACGATCATGAGTATGGTTGAGACAGTCGATTGGATTGTCGATTGTTTTGGAACCAAAATACAAACCAATGACAATTTCCTCGCAAACATCCATTGAATCGATAACACCATTCAATTTAAAGTCCTTGGGATTTGTCATGCCAAAAATAAGTCATTTTATTTTACAAGTATTTTTGGACTTCTCCAAAATCTTTAAAATATCCAAAAGTTCTTTGAATAGTCCATAATACTCAAATGTAATACAGTGATGCACACTGGCCCAAATAATACTTTCTGGTATACAGAAATATGTTTGCGTTACTCGATTAATTACAATTTCATTAAGGTTTAAATTTTTATTTGAAATTAAATCGGTTACTTTAGAAAAAAGCTCATTTTGCTCAAAATCTTCTTCTAGTGATAAATAAACATCTGTGCAAGAGCAAGTAGAAATAAATCTCGTCATTAAATCAAAATCGGTAGTGTTAGATATGCCCAAAGACAATTTCACATTCCCTAGTTGTATGTCTTTATAATGTTCTTTAAAATACACCCTAGCTTCGGTAAGATAAAGTTTCGCCGAAAAATCAATTGAAAAGTCAAGAGGTATCTTCACAGGATTCTGATATTCAAAAATATTTGATAGCAAAGAAACTCCACTCAAAATTATTACATCATTGCATTTGTCACGCATGTTACATTCTTCTAATACATCTTTGATCGATCTTTGGTCACCTTCTGAAAACAATTTACTCAGCTCTTTCACCATGTGGTTTGATTTTGAGTTGGGAGACAAACCACCCAAAAAACCTGCAAGCATAGATAAAATTTGAAAAAAAGAATCATTGTATGACGTAGCTAATAATTTTCCAGTTTTTCCACTTTGAAACAAGTGCAGAGCAACTAGAAACTCGTGAAATGTGTAATGAAGAAACTGGTATGTCGTAGGAAAACCATCACTTTCAATTTCCATCAGCAATCCACTGTGACGAATCAACTCTTCCATTTGAATGTTGTCTGGAATATCCTCGGGAGTAAAATTGACTTTCTCCTTCACATCCAGAAGAAATGCTTGCTCTGCTAAACCAAGACATGTGTCTTTGAATTTTGCGTTTTGGAGTACTTTCTTGAGGCTTAAACTTTGATTACAATACAGGACAAGTAAATTTGTAAACAGAGAAGTATATGTTTGTCCAAATTCTTCTATTTTAATGTCATTTTTTAGAAGAAAACAATTTCCCCAATAATAAAATGGAATGATCATCATATTATAGACGCTTGGAATTTTTTTTCTCAGCGTCTTCATTACTTTTAAAGCTTTCCTCAGGGAAATGTTTAAGAATATAGCGAAAAATTTCATTAAAACCAGTAATCTTGATCAATCTTCTTGTTTTGTTTATAAGGTCGTGACAAGAATGTTTTCAGAAGAATTGAACAGCTACCTGGTCGGCTTGTGACGATTCTAGTGAACGGAAGTTTCGAATTGTTTGGATCCAGAAGATCGAAGATGGCTTGAGTATAACTGGTGAAGTCATCTTCTCTCTCGCACAAACCTTCCTTCCCTGCAAGTTCGTCAAAGCCCTCCAAAACCAGCAAAGTTCTACCCTGAAGTAAATCATAGCCATGGTAAAAACGTTTTTCAACAGTAATATCAGATTGTTTTTTAAATCTACTCAATTTTCGTAAATAGATGATGATAACAAAATCGAATTGAAGATCCTCTCTCCATAGTTTATTGGTCGCCCACTTGTACAGTAATGTTTCTGTTAATGTTTTCTTCCTGAAACGATGACGTAATCATCCCCTGACATGACAATGTTTTTGTAGTCAACTTCTGTTGAAGGAACCTGTTTTTGTTTCTGCAGCAGCTGACTTACTTCATGTATGCAGGCCCGTAGCAAGCAAAATTGCTTTGGGGGGCAAAAAAAGCCGTAGGCTTTTTTTAAAACAGCTGGGGGTTTTAGGGGGCGCTGTAAGCCCCCCATAATGGGATTCGGGGCGAAGCCCTGAATTTTTGCGGTTTTGAAGGTTTTATCAAAGCGTAACAAGCCTTCTCAAATAAGTAAATTCGAGCTAAATTGTTTAGTATGCTATGTTGAAGCGTAAT
>JAYRBV010028238.1:0-10261 GCA_036023255.1 Mitrocomella polydiademata
TATTAGTTTACCCTGAGTACTGCTGCTGCTGCTTCGACTACTTCTACGCGCAAGAATGACATTTTTGACTAAGAGCCAGGCGCGTTTTTAATTTCACGTGCAGCGTTATCACAATTACTCTTAAAAAAAGATAATAAATTTTTTTCTATGGATTGGAAACAATAGAGCTGTTAATCCAAATGCGAATAACACTTTACACTTTAGACATGATACGAGTAAAAAGTATAATTGTCTATCTATTGTTTACAAAAGAACCATTAACTTATTTTCATGTATTAAAAAGACATTCTTTGTTGTAGGCCTTTTTGTTTTATTGACATTTTAAACGTCTTTTTGGTTATAATGAGTGACATTTGAACTTTAACACAGTTTTGATAGTTTTTGTGTTGTTATGCTGTAACCGTTTTAAGCCATATGGCTATTTTTATTATTATGTTGTACACATTTTCCAAAAATTTCAATTTTTTTTTCAAAACCATAATGGTGGTTATGCTCAAAATGAGTACACTAGGTGAAAAACTGTAAGGATTTTTGCTTAAAATGGCTAAAAATAGTTTTAATGATAACTTTTGAGTTAATTATTATTTAAACTTGAAACTTTGACATATTGTTTATTGTTACAAATTAAAAACGATGACGTATGAACAATTTGTAATGACGTCATTTTTCCATAATATATTATTTTAAACTATTTTTAAGCTTTTTCGCGCCTCATAACGGCTCAGGACTTCAATGTTTTGAAATGTTGATGAAATCGTTTTCAAAGGGAATCGTTTTACCTTTCAGAATATCAAAACAGATTTGAAAAATGATTTAAATTTCTTGAGATATGGCTTGGTAAAAATAGACCTAAATCACGTGTTTTCAAAATTTCATGGAAATCACTGTAAATTCAATGGAATTTTCTAAACCTTATCATGAAAGACTATCTACCTACCAAGTTTTTCATTTGTTTCTCGAGATAGATAGGGGGATAAAATTACACCCCTCCCCCCCCCCCAGGTCAGAGGAGCCCCAAAAAGCCCAGGTCGAATAGGGTTAAATTTGTACTCTACAATGCAATAGCTTTATTTGGAATTGAACTCTTCAATGAAATGTCTTCTGATTTGTTGAAATGAGTTAGGCGAAAATGTCAACAACTGTAAACGTCAAATCATAACAAACAACTGCAATTACTTCTTTTTCCTATGTGCGTAGAAAAATGAAAACAACAGATTCTTTCTCTTTCTTTCTCTATCTAATGCTGCTAATAATTATTTTGTACCCCTCATGACTAACACTCGTGAACAATTGTACTCGTACCCGCTCGATTATGCTAATAATCGCGAGCATACTAATATATGCGAGCGTATATGCAACGTATTATTAAACTGTTCTTCTTATATTAAACCCAGAAAAAAAATGGTTATTTATAAGGTTACTCTATTAGGATCGCTAAGTAAGTTTACTTTAAGGCGCTATTTCGTGTGTTTACTACTCTCATATTATACAGTATATAATAGAGATAATAATTTAAAGGAAAGAAATACAAAAAGCAGCTTACTAAGAATATACTTCGAATTAAGAAAAAATAAAAATTATGATTAAACATTTTACATGTGATTACTTCACAAGACATCTTACCAATATTAATGGGATAAGGTGGACAATTTTACTTGTACACAAATAGTAAGAATGAGCAAAGTTTTAGGAGTTTGTAAATGAATTATTCTGCTTCATCATGCTTTTAGATTGTTAAAAGATTATCCTGATGGATTTCTTTTGATACTTTTCTCTGATTTTGTGAACCTAGATACGCCGCCGATAAACATATCGTTCGTTCAGATTACATATCGTTCGTTCAGATTACATATCGTTCGTTCAGATTACATATCGTTCGTTCAGATTACATATCGTTCGTTCAGATTACATATTGTTCGTTCAGATAAACATATCGTTCGTTCAGATTACATACCGTTCGTTCAGATTACATATCGTTCGTTCAGATTACATATCGTTCGTTCAGATAAACATATCGTTCGTTCAGATTATTGTTTTTATTGGCAGCTGTCGTCAGCTTCTCTTCTTATACTCGGCAATCTCTTGATACTCGATAATGTCATTTCAGCATCGTGTTCTTGTACGCACGCTGTAACGTAATCAAATTTATTTTCACCAGGACCGTTTTCTCTGCCAATCTTCGTGCAATCATTTTCGTCATTTTGGTTTGGGTTCATCAGCAGCAATGGAGTTTCTCTTCCTGGGTGATAGGTTTGCTGCACATTCCCGTGTTCTTCTAGGTGAATCTTCATCGATTCATTGATGTGAAAACCCTTGTCTTGGTTCAGCAATGGAGTTTCTCCTCCTGGAGGTTCATTGTTTGGCACATTCATGTGTTTACTTTTTTGTGGAGAAGCTGTTGGCAACTGTTTTTGCAGGTGTTCAATGTTTATACCAGATCTGGTTACTTCGGTGTTTGGTTTATGAAAACGTTCACCCCTACTAGCAGCAAGACGACTGGGTTGAATCCTATACTTTTCTTTCGAATTACCCTCCTTCTTGAATAACGATTTTATAATCTGTACTTGTGGAGCCAAATAGCCTGCTTCTGTATTTTTCTGGTTGAGATTTTTCAGTAATTTGTTCACCACAATATCTTTCTGATGGGGAGACTCACAATCGCTTGACTTTGTAGTTTTCTTTGATTCTGATTCAATTGTTGTCAATGAATGTCCATCGAAAAAATTCTGAACCAAGCTGGAATTGACCTTTGTTTCGTTTTTATTGTCAGCAGTTTCATTTAGACAACTGCAAGCTGAACTCGTTCTGTGGTTCTGACAATGGCTAACCAAATCACCTGTCGACTTTTGAAATTGTTTTGAAGAGTTCTCTGAAATACTTGAAGGCACTTCTTCAAAGTTTCTCACCACGTTACTGTTTGTAAAGTGCAAATCATCAACTCCGTGTTGTACTTTAGTTAAAGGCAAACAAATTTCTTCGGTCATTTGAATACCCTGATTGTTGATTTCGCAAACGCTGCTGGATTTGGAAAGAGTGAATATTTGTTTTTCAACATTGTTATTAATGATGCTAGCATTTGATGACATCCCAAGAGTTGAAACGTCAGACGCGAGTGTTTGTTGTTTGCCTACAAAAAGGAAATTATCACTGGTCTTAATACAACAACACTAAAAATCTTGATATACAAATTTACGTTTTTTAAACTGTATGGTCTTTTCAAATCAGAACTCTTAAACAGAGTGTTTTGCACATTGACAAAAAGAAGACTTTCTGTCCGAATCTATTTTAATTGTTCTTAAGTTTTTCGTAAGACCTTTCTACTCTGTACACACTCTTATCTTCGATTTTAACCATACTTGAAATAAGTAACACACTTACGTTGTGTACGATAATGCAGGGTAACGTTATTACGCTAAATAAACGTCGGACCTCAATCATATAATAATCAAATTGTACAAAAGACTACGAGACTGCTCCAAAAAAATATTACCATATTCAGAAAGTGCAGGAACTCATGCATACGATTCAACGTTAGTAAGACCTTATAAAATCAAGCCTGAAAAAAAAAAGAAACGAAAAATTACCGATTTCATCCATCTTCATCGAATTTGGTTTGTCAGCAAATTTTAAAGCCTTCCAACGTCGATTCAAACAACCTAACAACTCTTTCTTGGCCTCGGGATTTCTCAGCGTGTAAAAAATGAAAATGAAAAAACCCTGCAGGGAATTTAGCACTGTAAACATCCACTGGAAGCTGACACGCAGATCCCCAATTGTAAACAAACCAAACACCCATGTGAGTCCCAGCAAAGTAGAAACTCCAAAAGCTGTCCTGAGTTGGCGCTTTGTAGAAGTTCGTATACCGAGCCGCTGTTCTGATTCTTTGTATTGGTTGTTCAATGATTTCATAATGAAAACCATCAACACATAGTTGAACAAGAGTATTGAAGCCACCGGCAGCAAAACACCAAGGTAAAATGATAAGCCATTGACGGTGCAGCTGGAATTGTATAAAAACAAACATTTTGAATCAGTACCTTCTATATTGTCAGTATGTCCAACAAAATTTAGGATTCAATATCTCAATAAAACAAAGCGAATTTTTACTATTAATAAAATTAAATCAATTAATATCAAAGGGTTACTTACAACTGCTTCGTTGCAAGATTTCCAGGTGCTATCAAAGCTGTAACTACAACAATTATGGCAGGAATTCCTAAAACGGAATGTGAAAATAATTGTTTTTTTTGTAATATATATATGTGCGTAATGAATTCCTGAATAACACATATACACCTGAAACACAAACTAAATCCATTCTTTCAATGCATGAATTTAATTTAATTATTATATAGAAAATGTAATTTTACCCCAAGTTATCAAGGAAGCAATCCTTAGGAACTTTTCAGGTGATGAGCTAATGTAAATCTTTACAAAACATCTGTACAAATTATAAGTCTCAACTGCCATCCACGAAAATGTCGTCAAAGTAAAATATTGGATCAGAGCGGAAACGATTTTACATCCAATCTTCGATTGTGTTTGTTCGATTCCCACCAAAAATACAACTAACAAAGCGATCAAAGAAAAGCACAAACGCAACAAAATCCTTGGGGGAAGCTTCTTCAAAAGATTTCTAAATTAAAAGAAATGAACAGGTTGATACTACAACCAACTGACACATAATATTGTCAAATACGATGCCCATCAACCCATCTGATTATTCCTTCCTTCCTTTATCTTTTTACAGCACATCTTTTACAAGATTTGAAAAAGACTCTTGTAAATACGAAGAAGATTGCAATGACCGATATGGAAACGTTGATACTTTTGGTTCATTTTTGTCAATCATACAGTACGTATACAATGAAAGCCACTTTAAACAAAAGAAATCAAAACAATCAATGTATTTTTTTGTGAGACACCCTGTATCAAAATTTTCGTATTTTTGTTGTTGTTTTGAAAATTATTACAATCCTCACTTGAAGCTTAGATAAACGATGACGGTTAGAAGTAGTCCACATAATGATATACCGCATCCAATCCAAGTTACGATGTCAAGTGCAATAACGTGAGCACTTGTTTGTGACACATCTAACAACAGTGCAAAATTGGTGAGATGGTTACATTGACATGTTACTACACCATTTTTATCCTGAACCTTGTGACAACCGTCCGACAACCATATGCCTGTAATAGAATATTTAAATGAGTAGTAATTTAAAGTTTGGCAAATAAAAAACAACTTGATTCAAAAATCTTACCGGTGCTTCTAGAAGACGATTTCCAAAACGAACAGACTGGTGTAACAGGAATATTTCGTCTTTGAACTGTCATTCTCTTGAATGAAATTTCAATTGCTGTTCCATTTGGTATCTCTATGCTTTTATTCTTAATTTTATTGAATATAGTCACAGCTAAAATGTTACTTCCCAAGGGCTGTTTTTTTGCTTCAGCATTATCGTTGTTGATTTGTTTTTGAGATTGAAATAAAGAAGGTTTCTGGTAAGAAAATGCATAGATGAGAAAATTGGTTTCATCTAAACCAATATGTGGTGTCTTGAGTGTTGATTGGTAAGAGCTTAATTCTATAACTGGAATTTCCTCGGTAGCTGCAATCTCCACAGTTTGTTGACCTGCAAGGTTCTCCCGTGAGCCAACAAAAATTCCGTTCGGAGATCGATAAACAGC
Organism: Mitrocomella polydiademata; assembly: GCA_036023255.1. Taxonomy (NCBI): domain Eukaryota; kingdom Metazoa; phylum Cnidaria; class Hydrozoa; order Leptothecata; family Mitrocomidae; genus Mitrocomella; species Mitrocomella polydiademata. Next base: position 5,692 of record JAYRBV010028238.1, read on the forward strand.
TCTGAATCCAATATTTTCTGTTTGAATAGAAACGCTACTGTTTGTGGTATTGAGATTTTGACCAATGATTTTAGCTAATCGATCAAGATCCTCCAAGATTGCATTGGATGATTTTGATTTGGCCAGTATTCGCTGATCAATATCAATCAATCTGCTAACAACGTTCAATACATTTCCTATTACCTATAGCAAAGATTGTAATGGGTAATGGTGATGGGCAATTTGCAAAGAGGATCTACAGATTGCTAGGTACATTTCAATGTTCCAAGACTTTAACAAATCAAGAATGCAAACTGCATCATAGTTGTTCATTTTATAAGTTGCATATTTCTCATGAAAGTTAATGTAATTTGCAAAACTTTTTTCACTTTTACGATGAGTTTTGAATATACATTATTGAACAATGTCGGACAAAAACTTTGTCCGATAACGTGTTGATATTACCTTCTTTTTTAATGACATTGACGTGTTGACGTTTATCTTTGCTAGGATAGCATTTATTAGTTGCTGTGTAAAGAAAACTTCTTGGTATGTATTTATTCTTGAATCGTTACCAACAGCTTTGGTCAAATTGCCGGATAGCTCCAAAGCAGATGGACATTTATTTTCGTTGTTGCAGTCAATTTCCTGGTATGTTGGCAAAGGAAGAAAATAAAAAGTAGTAGATGATAGGAAAAGAAAGTTTTGCTGGTAGAAGTTTTATATTTTAGGAATAAATTTCAAATCAGCAAACACGAAAGTATTTTCCACAACAACAAGGGTATTTAAAGTTAAAGTTGTTGTTTTATAAAAACACACATTCGTATTTGCATTTTTAGTATTATGTAGTATTTTACCTTCAATAAATCTAGCAAAATGTTGGTAGTTTCATATTTTGCTGGACATTTCTCGAATACCGTAGGATCTACCCATTCAGGTCCATTTCTTAGATCCCCAATGCATTGAATTGTAACTTGGTATGATGACCGAAACTGGCACGTCATGTTAACTTCATCACCAACTAGTGTTGTATTGTATTTATATACTCCTCGGAAATTCTCGTCACCAATAGAACCAGCTTGGCAACAATCTATAGCGAAGCAACACTATTAGACACTCCCATCTTAGTGCTCCTCAGATCTACTTGAGTAAGATCCAAGTAACGAGCAAATATATGACTTCAGTAGAAAATAGCACAGTCAGGTTTATTTGAACCATTTAAGTGTTTGTGAAAGCAATTTCTAAGAGTTTCTAATGAATCTGAGTACAAACAAATTCACTTATTCAACCATGGTAAATCTTACCAAAAGATTTTACTGTAACAATAACTGTTTCTGAACTTTTCTCTAATTCTTTATTCATCTTGTTCAAAGGAGATGTCATACATCGTTTCATTCTTTCTTTTGCTGTTTGATTGGCTGTGAGTATTTTTACATCAACAATCAAACTACCAGACCTTTAATAAGAAATGTACATTGCATCATTTATCGGTGGTAAAATATACAATTGGTTTATTTCTATAATTTATCGATTGTAAATCGTGCACCAAAGCATGAAGTCAGCGATTGATCTAGATCCTCGCAATAAATTTGAGGAGGCGGTAGTTTTAGTAATTAACCCTCGCATCAAAGTTGCTAGAAAAGCGTCAAAAACGCATACTCGCACTCGACACTTCGAAACCGTGTATTAACCCTATAACATCCCAAAGCATGATGATGCTTCTTCTGCACCTGGAATCTTTCTAGATTTAATGTTGGGTTCCATAAGGAAACACAAACGAAAAAGCTATAGATGGGAGTCAGAAAAAACCTTCTCTTCTGTTTAATATTGACAAAATAAATCGTGATAAACATTGAACTGTTTTTATTAGGCTCAGAGCGAACGAAGCAAGCGGAGAGCGTCTCCTTATCCAAACCGCGCGTAATAAATTCAACTAAATTTCCACTGAACGGTGGGCAAAACAAAACAAAAATGAGACGGTTTTCAACGATTTAATGAGCGTGGTATTTTACGGAATGGTTCCACCAAAGTAGATATTCTTGAATCTTTTTTGCTTAACTTGTCTATTTGCCACAATTTGAGACACCATTCTTCAAGCCTTTCAAACAAATGTGTTGAATGTGTTGTTGTTGTTCTTATAAAATTTTCGATGTTTGTGCATCTGTAGCTTAACTTTATAAATAGTCAGCTAAAGTTGCAGTATTCTTGTTCCTAACGACAGGGTGTCCAACTGTCCTGGAATTTCCATTTGTACTGGAAATGTCCTGAAATTGTAGTGTTGCATGATATTTTGTTATTTACTTTAGGAAGGTTTACAAGTAATGCGTTCTTCATGATTCAATATTTAATTATCTTTTTCATATCTATGAGCCTTAAATTGTGCTTTAAGAGCTGTTATAGGGACTTAATATTGCAAAAGAAAATAAACTATTCTAAATTATGGTGTTACAAAAGAGAAAGTCATTAAAACTTATTAAATATTTTTTCAGTGTTTTACGACTCACAAAAAATAACGGCCTCTCTGGAATTTTTTCATTTTGTCCTTGAAATGTCCTGGAAATATCCTGGAATTTTTTGTGAAAATTGTGTTGGACACCCTGAACGAATATATATACTTAGCTAGTAAACCAGCGTCGCAAGGACGCTGAAGAGAGACTGCTTACACCTGTTGGGGGCGAACATAGGAATATTTCCCGACCCTATATATTGATATCATCTTTTAATATTAAAAACTAGCTGGTTCCCAGCGTCGCAAGGACGCTGAAGAGACTGTTTACGCACAATGCATAAAACCTGCTGTTTATGAAGCACGCCCTACGGGCAAAAAAAAAAACTAAAAAAACTAAAACATTTTTTGAGGGAAAACATTTTGCAAAAAAAATTTCTTTTACATGAATGAAAAAAAATATATTTTGGACCAACGAAATTTAGGCCCAAAATAATTTGACAAAAAAAAATTTCAACTTTTTTTTTTTTTTTTTTAAATCTTCAAATAATTTCCCTCACAGCTCGCGGCTACCATTAATGCGTACATACATACATAGAGAATAAGGCTTTTATTATATAGATTAAAAGTCGTTCTGGGAATATGGGAATTGAAACAAATGCGATATTCATATTCGTCGATATTCACTTAAACCAATTTGCTTAAACAAAAGAGTATGCTTCAAATGTCAACAAATGCTGTTGTAATCTTTTTCATGAGAACTTACTATTTAGTGAAAGCCAATAAATACCCTAATTGGCATTGGTTAGTACATTATAAGTACTGAAACTTTAAGAAATACCTTATTGCAACAACCTCGATATCTGTAAGAAATTTTTCTTCGACTTGTATTGAATTTAAAACCTAAACAGTTTAAAGTAAGTAAAAATTATACTCAATACTTTCTTGAGTTTTAATGCAATTTTAAAATGCACTTTTCTTAAGATCAACGAACCCTTTTAGTTGAAATTTGTAAAAAGGAACGTTACCCCACTGTATCGATGAGAATTTATTTATTATTTGATTTTCAATTAAAAAAAGTCTGAAGATTTTGCTAAAACTTGAAAATAAACACTTATTTAGATGACTATTTTCCTCACAAGTCAGTACTTACTATTTTTTCAATCTCCTTTGAAATCACTGTATATTCTTCTGATGATCTGTTTTTCAGTGTGTTGCTATACTTTCTGTCAGTGAAATTCAGCTTCAATCGAGTTTCTGATACATCTTAAGAAACATTTAGTAAAATGATTACGAATTACGGTCTTGTTTAGATAAATAGCCACTTAAAATTGTATCTGTGATTTTGATTGGTCCAAAAGCGGTGACCCAGTTAGAAGTTTATATAAAAGCTTTGCTCAGTGGGCGCTTATTCAAGAGGGGCGCTAAATCTATCAAAACAAAACTTCGTACCACACCTGTAAACCGGATATTTATCACCTCTGAGAGAACTACACCATAGCCAACAATATCCAATACGCATTGGTAGTAGCCCTGGTCTGTGAAATGTGATAAGGTAAAATTCAGGACCGGAAAATCAAATTGACCAATAACAGATGATTCATCAAAATCTGTTTGTTGGTTTAAGGAAATAAATATTTTTTCATTTCCATTTTTCAAGTAATAGGGTTTGATAGTTGGCAACGATGAAATGTTTGCCACAAAGATGCAGCCTGTTATCGATTGCAGTCCATTGGCATGATCTGATCTTTTGGTGACCTTTGGTCCTTTTAGAAATTGTGGAACTAAAAATGAATGGATAACGCAACAGTTTAAAGATTCATTCATAAATTACCTTGTTTACTCGCTGTGATTATCATTCCACCTCAAGAGATGTTTACTAGTATTGAAATTTAATAATTCTTAATTTTCTTTATTTTTACTTTTTAATAAGTAGTAGTAAAGTAAACAACTCTGAACAGCCGAAAAAGTAGACTGGTACTAGTAGATACTGGGTTAATAGTAGTCTATCTGATAAACCGTTTCGGGCTTTTTTGCTCTACTCTTGGTCTATCGGCACTCGTTTATATAGTCAGAAGAATAGGTTCCACAACAAACATTTTCAGACCTTGCTCCACAACAGAAAGCCTGCGCATGTGCAGCATA
>JAYRBV010028249.1:0-10260 GCA_036023255.1 Mitrocomella polydiademata
GCACGCCATAATAGAAAATGTTTGTTTCGAGGCGTGCGGTCATCGCACGCCAGACGTTTTCTTCCTGTGAAGGCCTGAACTAATGTGTACTTTATGTAACATAACAGAGGTGGAGTGTGTTATTTGTGAGTATTCTTAATCCATGATCGTGATCATACTGATGGGTTGCTGTGTATAGGAAAGAATATTGTTTCGAGGGTGGACATATAATTTGTACGGGTTAACAGTTTATTCCCACATACAGCATTTCAAAGATTACGTCATGTTTTGCAAGTGCGATAATTTTCCCACATGGTTTAACTGAAGTGTTGCCCCATATGAGGCTTCTCCATTCGTAAATCGTTGCGTGAGTGACGATTGCTCGCCTAAATTTAGATTTGACTAGCTTGCACGAGCGATAAAATAGTGTAGAATTCCGATATACAGTAATAATAATCATGATTCAAGTGTAAAGCAATGTGTAAAAATGTTTATTGCACAAATCTTCTACATAATGTTAATCTATTTTCTTTCTATTTGTTTATCTATCTGTTTATTTTTAAAGATAATTTAAGGAATCTGAATTGGCCTTGATACAAAGAAAAAGATCAACTCATTAATTATCAGCTAGATAAATCTGGGTGTATGCCAGCGCATGCGTGAGCGATCGCTCACCTCAAACGGAGAAGCCTGCCATATCGAACTTGCCTAAGATTACGCCGTATTAGATTACGTCATAAAAACTATATTTCTTATTGCCCGCTTAAAATTAAGAATCTCGCCATGCACGCACTTTTTCAAAACAACTGATAGCGCAAAGCACCCGAGCCAAAGTTATGATAGATTTATTCATCTTTTCTTTAAAAACTTCTAGATTATGGAGAATAACACCATCAGCATATTGAATATGGGAAAATTATAGTTTTTGCATACTGTAGTATTTGATTAGGACAAAAATCAACCCCGTACAAGTACAGGGGGGTGTACAGGGGTAGTCTAATTTTCATACTCTAAAACTTAACTCACTTAACTTTAAGTTCACATGGGATTTTCTGTAAATCTCCTGTTCGGTCTTCATTTTGCACAGTAATTTATTTTGTCTAGTATGTTACAAATGCACAATAACCAAAAGATCTAATTGTTGTATCAACAAACTTTAACCAATGTTAGATCAGTGACCTTAAACATCAGCTCAAAAAATTAATTTTGGTCTGCAAAATGCACATTTGATCACATATTGTTTTGAACATGTGTCTTTTGACATCTTTTGACATTAAGGAAGCACCCACATAGTGTATGTGCATCAAGGGGGAGGGGGTCTACTTACGATAGGGAAAAAAGCGAAAATATAATATATATATATATGTATATGTATATATTATGTGTACTAGGGGGTCATGTACTTTTGCGATTTTTGTGCATGCATGATGTGCATTGTGGATGCCTTTCACTGATCAAAGTTCCAAGGCTGATAGAATTATAATTAGTTTTTCAGTTATTGATAATTTTCTGTTTTGGTGGCGAAGCCCCATGTTGGCATTATAAATTATGCATCAAAGTGTCAAGTCGAAATACAGACTATTATAGAAATTCAAAAATTAAGTTTACTATAAGTTCCCTGTGTTATCATCGTTTTCATTATTACTTTTAGATGCGATATACATAACAAATTCAATAGGGGAAATTATGGGGACAACTCAAGGAAAGGAATTGCCAATCGAAGTCCACAATGAAGACGATGAGGAACTTTTAGACTTGGCTGCCCCGTGTAAAGTTAAAAACGTTCACATCGATGGGTTGAAAAAGTCTCGAAATGAATTAGTGACCACTTCGCTTGAAGACCTGTTTAAAGCTGACACGTTTGAAAGTTTGATTACCAAGGCACACCTTTGTAAACTGAAGTTGGAACGTTTGAAAGTGTTTTCTGATATCGATGTGTTTATTGATGTTTCAGATGATTACGGCGAGGAGAATGAGTTTGACGTGCATTATTTCGTCAGAGAGTCGCGTCACCTCACGGCGTCGGCTGGTACAACAGTCGGAAATAACGAGGGAAATATGGTGGTCACAGGCTGTATCAACAACTTGAGAGGCACTGGTGAATTATTGAAAGCCAACGTCTCTTATGGCACAAGTCAAACTACATCATACGAATTCTCCTTTGCCAAACCACTCGCCAACGATCCCGATAAGAAATTCTCGCTTCGAGCTTTGAAATCAATCTTTGATCTAAGTCATTCTTACTACCGTGAAACTTCAAAAGGTGTTGGAGTTGATTGCACTCTCCCCAGCTCCCTCGGTCTGCACACACTGGCCTGGGATTTCTTATGGCGTGAGAACAGTGTTTTGCCATCCGCCCCTTTCAGTGTCCGTGAGAATTCTGGTCATTCTTTGAAGTCTGCCCTGAAACACACTTTCATCAGTGATGGGAGAGACGACTGGATTTTGCCTTCAAAAGGACATCTATTCAAACATTCCATTCAGCTCAGTGATTTCATAGGAAACGTCCGTGCTTGGAAAAGCGATATTGAAGTCCAGTTAAACAAGGAGATTTTCAATAATATTGTTGTGGCAGCCTCCGTCCAAGCGGGAATCACACGTTCGTTAGATGATATGCCCCTATTGATAAATGATCGAAATTTTATTGGCGGGCCGTCGTCTATCCGTGGATACAAGTTCAAAGGTATCGGATTCCAATCAGATGTTGATGGATTGAACTCTGCTTCGTTGGGCGGTGACCTGTATTGGATGTCTGCCTTTCACATGTACACGCCTTTGCCGTTTTTGAATTCCGAAAAGAACAGTTTTGGTTCACTATTTCGAATGCATTACTTCGTGAATGCTGGAAATCTGACAAACTTAGACAGAATGGATAAAAATGACTTTCTAGCGAACCCGAGGTGGTCGTACGGTCTTGGATTGATGTTTATGCTAGGAGGTATGGCCAGGCTCGAAGTGAATTATTGTATTCCAAAGAATGCACGGCCTGGCGACCAAATAACCGAAGGATTTCAAATTGGTGTTGGCTTGAACTTCCTTTAAGGAGAGTGTCTTTTTATAGTAGAAATCATTATTAGAAGTATTTTTTGTTATGGTTTTAGTATGCTTTTCAACAAGTAAAACTTTTTTGTTCGCTGGCAAATTCGTTCGAAAGTCAATATAAAGGAGTGTTGTTCTATTGGTACGACTAGCAATATTGAGTGCCGAATCAATGAAATAACACTTCTCCGACAAATGAGCTCTTCGGGGGGTATTTTCCCTGGTAGGATAAAATACCAGTTTTCTAAAACAAAAGAATGAAAGATAATACTCTCAATTCATGAAAATATACACTCTCAATTCATGAAAATATACATCTGGAAAAGAAGTATGTCCCAGCTGGTGACGAATGATATGTCTTACAAATACAACTTAGATTGTTAAAATTAAAGAAGAAGAATTCCTTGCTTCAAATCCCATATAGTTTTTCCTTTTTCCTTCTTAAGACAAACACGTAGAAATATATTTTGAAATAAAGTATGTAACTTTAAACAAAATTAAAGATTTAGGAATGTTAATTTATCTTGTTCTTTCCCATACCGTAACCCATTTTCACATTAAAAATTGACGTAAGTCTCCTTTATCCCTGAAAAATGATTAATAAGAAAGTAATTTTGTGAACGTGTTTATACTACAGAGTGTCTGGGAAAAAGCGGTCAAAAATAAATTACAGAAAAAAATCATTTGATTTATGTTAGAAGTGTTGAATACAACAACAGACACACTTTTTTATTGCAAAGTATTTCTCAGATTGTATCCCATGTGATAGTTATTGCGTTTCAGTTTGAAATACCCACGAGGTTTTACGACTTCATTTACTATATATAGAGTTTTATTTATGCTAGTTAATGACCATACGACGCTAATTAGATTATGCTTCTCTTAAAATTTGATCGTTTTTTTTTTATTAAATTTTGAGCCGGTTTTTTACAGACACTCTGTTAGTCCAGGTACATCTCCGCTAACTTTGATATTTTGAAGAACACAACATTTTTCTCTCTAAATCTTTTTCATTATTCATCATTAAAGTTTTTAGCAAAAGTGTGCGAATGTGAAGTAATCTATCCAAGAAAAAACGATCGCATTTTAACAATTTAGAATTATTACATTTTTCAATTCAGTAGTGGGTATAATCAAAGATCTCTTTCTAGATCTTTGGTATAATACTGAATGTTTCATTAGTTTTATTTAGTTCTGTAAAATACACATTTCAGTATTTATTTTGTTGAAGAAGAGCATATTTGGTTACGTTATGAATGAACTGTTCACTCTTCTTCAGCATAATAGAGATAATAGAACAAAAACTAAAAAAAGCAAAAATAATCAAATGGGTATTTGTTTTGGTAGTAAAAGGAAATCTTTTAAAAATTATGAATTACTTTAGCATTGGTTTATTTCTTGTTCTTCTTGCGGTGATTGAAGGGAAGAAGGGCGGAAAAAATGACTATCGTCCAATTATTGGAATCTTGTCGCAAAAAATTACCGAGCAGTTTACACCGTACGTCACAAATGAAAGCACGTACATCGCAGCGTCTTATGTGAAATCAATGGAGGGTGCAGGTGCTCAGGTTATCCCGATTCTTTCCACTTACTCGAAACGTAAAGTTCTCAAACTAATGAACCAGATCAACGGCGCTTTACTGCCGGGTGGCGCGGCTCCGCTTAACGATTCACATTACGCCACCACGGCAAAAATTATTTTCGATGAGGCGATTCGTTTGAACGACGAGGAGAAGCGACCTTTCCCGATATGGGGCACATGCTTGGGGTTCGAGGCTCTGAACGTTATAGGTTCCGGTGATGTGTCTGCTAACGTGTTATCGAGTTTCAACGCGGAGAATTTACTACTGCCAGTTGATTTTACGAAAGAAGCTTTCAACAGTCGACTGTTTAAAGATATCGATATGGGGCTGATGAGATCACTCATGTTCAAGAAACTGTCCTTACATATGCATAATATGGGTGTCAGCCCCGATGTTTATGAAAATAACGAGCGTATCTCCAAAATGTTTAAAGTTTTAGCATCCAACGTGGATACGAAAGGCAAAGAATTCGTCTCAGTTATTGAAGGTGAGTTACTAGGAAGTTGACTGGTGTTGGACACGTAGCAGCTAAACAAGGGGTATTGGGATAGGGGTGAGGGCGGAGCTGTATATGAGCAAAAAATGGTATTATTACACGAAATTAACGCGGGTAACCAAATAACGCGCGCTAAATTAACGCGAGTGCCAATTAACACGAATAGAGAGGCATGTCTGTAAAGTGTATGGTAATTAACGCGAATCAAGAAAATGAACTAATTCGATTCTCATGGTATTTAATTAACGCGATTTTTTTTAGTTGATAAGGAAAAAACGAAACAAAGGTGTTTGGTTAAGAATAAATCAATTTTGAGAAGTACTAAAAGTAAATACTATCATATTCAAATGAATTATTCCTTTCCTTGAATGCCCCTTTATAATACGCACTCCCATTTTAGTTTCGGCTGTTTTAAAAATACCCTAAAAAAGTAATTAAAAGTGTGTGAAAATAGCGCGAGTTTTTTTAACGCGTGACATCAATTAAAGCCGGGGAAATTTACGCGAACTGGTAATTAACGGGGCTTTAATTAACGCGAAATTTTTCAATTCGGCCGTTATATTATTGTATTGTTTTTTACAACGACGTTCTTTGTAATTTATGCTCCACACGCGCAGGCTTTCTGTTGTGGAGCAAGGTCCGAAAGGCTTTGTGGTGGAACCTATTCTCCTGAATACTCTCATCTAAATCAATGCCGATAGAGCAAGACAAAAAAGCCTGAAACGGTGTATATTGGGTAGACTGGTTATGGTGATGCTTTGCGCATCTCTGATTATAAATGTTTTTCACCATGGGAATTTAGTTAGAAAATACTGTAGTGCATCAACTATTTAAAAAAACTAGCGTACTTTTAAACTGATGAACACACACTATTATCATTGAATGCACAATGATATCATGAAAATATTGAGCAGCAAATACACGCGTTCAGCAAATAGTGGCAAACCATCAAAGTATGTTATTGTTAACCAAATAATAACAAATAGGCATATTGAAGAAATATTGGTGAACTCTAATGACATTTACTGATGAACTTTAAACATGCGCACGCGCAAATATTAAAACTGATATAATTCAGCAAATAAAGACATCAGCATTCGGTTTCAAAAGATTTCAAAGAAATGATGATTGATGACTTACCTACTACCATTTAACTATGATATTTATATTGATTATTTGAGCTTGCCAAGCTTTTTGCTAGTAATGTACTTTCAAACCTTCTACAAAAGCAATCAACCACTTGACTTGTGATTACAACTGCCCACAAAATGTCACCCACCAGGGTTGGGCGACGAAGAAAATTTTACGCCTCAAATCGCTATAAAAGCCCTAAAATACGCCTAGAATAACCACTTTTATTCTTTTACAACCTTACTTCAATGTCCTAGTAATTGGAAAATTTTACCTAGCAAAAAAGTGGGGGAGGGAGGCAAGGCCGGTGCTGGTGGTGAAAGTTGCTAATCACTGTAACTCCAGAAGGCTCCCTTGTATGTTTTGCAAGGATGGCAAAAGAACTTCGTCGATAGCAGTTTTTGGGTAAATATAATAGGTTCAAATAATAATAATCCGCTTTTTGTTTTGGTTTCAGGTCGAAAATATCCATTTTACGGTACACAATTCCACCCTGAAAAGAATATCTTTGAGTGGACAGAACAAGAACGTATCAATCATTCACCCGTTGCAATCCGAGCTGCCCAATATTTCGCCAATTTCTTTGTGAATGAAGCCCGTAAGAATTATCCAGAAAACATTTCAAATCGCACGCTGAAACACCTTCGAAAACAATTGATGTTTCGCTATGCACCGGTTTATTCTGGTGGAGGAAGTCTCTTTGAACAAGTTTACACATTCAAAAACACGACTATCAATAACTTGATTCAAGAAAACTGATAGAGTGAATACATTAACTCCAGCAGCTACCTTATGCTCAAGTCCGATTTTATACATACACACGCCACTTACAGTGCCATTTACAGTGCAGTGTGCGGCGGTGAAGCGAAAATCTGTTACTTCATCAACAGAAGGAAGAACAATTTTTGGTTTATGGGAGATTTGAGGCATTTTCCAGATTTTTGTACCATCATGGCTATCCACCTCTTGCTGATATGTTTTAATATCTTGAGTATCTCCAAAACATGTAAAAAAAAAACTAGATTGTAAATACAAATAAAGAAAGATCTCTCATGAAATGTTTTATCTATTGCTTTGCACCAGGGGGGAATATTCCACTTTTACTGGACGGAGCAACAAAATGATATTTTAACAATTACATTTTCTATTCATTTTAATTGCACTCCTACCTCGTACCCATCCCAAGAGGTCCTTTTTATATTTGGGCGTATCCCCGCGATAAAGAGACCCATGGCCGAACAAGTTGAAAATATAGTTTCGACTCGAGGTTTAACGACGTGGATTAGGTCGAGTGTATGTTTAACGGCTTTACTTACTCGGCGCTTGATCCCTATATTTTTTCAAAGTAACATAATATAACTAGCAAAAATTAGTCCTTGATTGTGAATAAAGAATAAGATTGTCTTATATATTTAAATTTTTTAAATATTCATAAAAGTTCTAACTTCAAATGTCATAGTAACGGTGTAGGTATCATTTTCATTCCTTTATTTTTTAAATATATTATTTCTATTTATTTCGAACTATGAAAAGCCGGTTTTTTGGTCTGTAAAATATACGTATATGCACTTCAAAATAATGGCTACCAGTTTCTAAAGTTTTTTACAGGGAAATGGTAGTCTAATTTTCATAACGAAAATACAGTTTTTGAAAGGTCTTCGAAAAGGCTATAGGAACTTAGACAAGGAAATGATGTGTGGTAGTTGAGAAGGTAATAATAATTAATTAATTTATATTTATCGCAAGGAATAAGTTGGTGATGTGTTGACGTTGGTGATGTGTTGACGCTTATTCTGCGTCTCGGATTAATGCATTGGATAGATGTTGATATTGTTGGTTGTACTGTGGTAAGTTGATTGGTTGCAACACTCGAGTTCTCGTCCCATGACAGTTGCGCAGAAGTTTGTAACATCTAAATAATAAGATTATCCATTAAGATCGCACTTTTTGACAAAGTAAATGCACACAATTTTTCTAAAGTCGCAATTTAAAAGATGATTAGCTTTTACTTACTCCGATCCTTTTTTGGCGTAGCGGATTGCATTTGTCATAAAGCTGTCGTAAATATCAACATCGGCAAAGTTACGTAATAAAACGTAAACGATATCAGCACGGTTGGCAATGTTTGCAAGGATGAGTGGTGATCTACCGTTTCCTTCGACAGCATCGATGTCAGCATTACACTCAATCATCATTTCAATAGTTTTCGTGACAGATACATGACTCCTCACAAGGATGGTTTGGTGTAGCAAAGTCATATGATCTTCTGCGTATCGCACATCTCTCAACCCACGTTCTCTATAAAGATACTCAACTAAGGAGAAACATTCATCGCCAAATTCTGTGATCGCATACTCTACCAAGGTTCTATTGTCACGACAAGAGATTCTTGCTTTAGCACCAGCTTCCACTAACAGTTTAACGAATGGTAAAGATTTCATTTCTACAGCCTTAAACAAGGGAGTCATATCGTTTCCGTCTTTCATGTTTAATTTGATTCCTGGAACTTTCAGAAGGAGCTTCATGACTTTATCATCGCCCCAAGAGGCAGCAAAATGTAGCGCAGTTCTTCCAAGAGTGTCCTGTCTGTTGATTTTATGATGTTTTGATTCGTCTTGAAGGTACTTCTTCAATTTATTTACTTTTCCCTTCCAGACGAACCTCAACAAGCTTGGTAGTTCATTTTCTTTGATGACAGTGAAGTTTGGGTAACTTCCTTCAAGGATCTTTCTTCGAACTCTTGGTTCTACAATCTGTACTCCATCATTGGTCCATTCTGCACGATATTTTCGAATGTTTTTGATGACTTCTTCCATAGTTTCTCCCTTAGATTCCACAATTACTTTGCATGATTGTTTGGATGCATCCAATGAAGTTGCTGACGGTGTCTTTGTTTGTTTTGATGAACAATAGGAAAATAATTTCTCAGAGATATGGTCTTCTCTTTCTCTATCACTTGCAAATGCGTAAGTTAAACGGGAAGGTATTTTGTTACCGCATCCAGCAGTGTTATTAATTTTATCCACATTCGAAGATTGTCCACTCAACGAGATGCTATCGAAGTCGATCAGCGGCACCGAAGAGTTCACACTGATGTTATCATCTTCAAATTGAAACGCTCTCTCATCGGGTATTGGGAGTGGTCGCCCGGTTGCCAAATGTGGCGATTTCAATCCTGGAATAATACAATAGTTTTCGCAGCAGGTTTCCAAGGAGTTGATACGCATTGGCTTATTGTGGGTTGCTGTTGGTGTGAGCATTTCCCCACGTGAAATTGAGTACAACTTTGTAAAGTTGTCCCTGACAAAATCTAAAGAAAGAAAAAATCTTAGGATGAGAAAGTCGTCGAAATTATGAAATTATAACATATTCATCTAATTTCGGTATAGTATAAGCATCATTGGGTAGATAAATATTTATAGATAAAATTTGAAATCAAAAAATATTTTTGCAAAAGGGAGAACATATTATTCTTTTTATATGCTGACAAGATAATACGATTAAACCTTATAGGGACATACATACACGAATAAATTTACCTGTAAGATTTTTTTTCTTAGTTTCAACCGTAGAAGAAGACATGTCATTGGTCTCGAAAGTAAGACGCTGTTGTTTTTGCTTCTTCTCATTTTTCTTGTTCTTTGTTTTATTCATGAAAACTGAACCGATATCTTTGTTGAAACCCATCTTTAAAGGTTCTTTTAATATGATAAATATTCTCACAGTTGATACAATTTTCTTCACTATTTAACTTTCTGAACAAAGTACTAAAAACACGTCTGATCAGATCGAGAGCTAGAATTGGACTCAATGCACTCAACGTTAAAAACGTTTTTGATATAGAAGTTATTTGACGTCATCTAATGAAAATGTATTGACGTCACAGCATCAAATTCGGTCCCAAGGCTTATTGCCCCCGCAGGGAGTCGTAGCGACCGAGGAGGCATTATTATCAATTCCTTTTTCGCATTTTTACTTGTTTTTATTTCGCATCGCTACTTATGCCCCATTATGGATTCATAGGTCGCGCAA
>JAYRBV010028271.1:0-10256 GCA_036023255.1 Mitrocomella polydiademata
TTGTTTTGTGTATGTGTATCTTATGAGAAGAAAAGTGTGATAGTCTTTGATGTGAATCATGCCGAAAAACAACACAATACAGCGATAACATTTTGCATGTAAAATCAAAGTTGGGAGTATGTGACGTCATCAATGTTGATATTTTGAAAACCCTATAACTTAGTGAAAACTTTACTAAATTCGCTGAAACTTTCGGAAACGTTTTATATTTATAAAATGAATCGATAGAAGCAAAAAAATTAATTAGGGTAGTTTTTCCCTCAATTCCCCTTTAAAGCGCCTGGGCTTTTAGGGTGGGTGCTTATTCAAGCAAGGCCTCAAGGGCATAAATGACACTGGCGGGCTTAATGCAGCATGAGTTTTTTCTTGTATTCATAAAATTTTATATTCATAACATATCATATTGTTTTTCCCCCAGTGCGTTTTTGTTGCAGAACTGATAAGTTCATTCCAAATTCGAATAAGCACTCGTTTCACTAGGTTAGGGTTGGGACTTATATTCGCGGGGTGCTTATTTGATGCTTTACGGTAATGCAACATCTTTATGTCTTCTTATTTATAACTAATACATTTTATTTAGATAATAACATGTTTCTGTAAATTCACAGAAAAGTCACAGAGGAAGAGATGGAAGGAGTGTATACATGTTCTTTATCTGAAAGGATTGTCAACCTTGAAAATGATCTTGATAGAGAACTAAAAAATTTACAAGCTGAAATTGAATTAGGGAGCATCATTGGAAAAAAAGAGCAACAAAGCTTCAGGTGAGCTTGCATTATAGCAATGATATTTATTTCCAAAGTCACTTTATGAGCTTTAAAAACGACTCTTTACTGCTTTTATGATAATAATAATAATAATAATAATAATAATAATAATAATAATAATAATAATATTAATAATAATAATAATAATAATAATAATAACTCATAGCTGCACACATTCTGCTATGCAGAAGCCTACAAATAGAATTTGTTATTAAAATTTATCTTTTAAATTTCATGTTTCAGTTCTGTTATTATTCCAAAAGATGTCAAGTATTTCAAGAATAAACGAAGAATTGCTATCAAAAACTGCCTGCAGGTACTTTAAATTGAACATAATAATGAGTGGTTAATTTGAAGTATTATTTCCAAAAAGTTGTTAAATTTCAGGAATAGATTTTCTCAAAGGATGCTTTCTGCTATTTTTAAAAGAGTAAAATTCTGTTATCTAAGTATGTCGTTGTAATACGTACTATTTCTACATGAAAATCACATAGAAGAAATGTAGCCATGTCTATATCAATCAGATGTTACCTGTCTAACAAGGATTTAAAGTATAATATTTTTGTACAATAACATTTTGTTGTATTTGAATTGATTCTAGATCAGGGAAGCAAGACAATTGGAAATAAAGGCAAATGTTATGAAAGAAGAAATGCAGACATGCAGCAGTCAAGAATATACAAATGATTCAATACCAATAATTCTTCACCAGGTTCCTTGATTTAGAAGTTCATGATTTTTGTCAATGTTTATGTTATTTATTATATCCACATTATCATTTTCTTTCCATAAAAGTGTACACAAACCTAAATGGGGTCGGTGTTTGTATACATACACTAGCTGGTAAACCAGAAAGAAACTGCTTACGCAGTGGAAGTTACAATAGTTACAAGCGCCCTGCAGGCTTTCATCTTGAAAAGTATTTGTTATCTCAGGCGCCCTACGGGCTTGTCTATTTTACAATATAATAACATTAACGTTTTTTCATTAATATCAACTCATTTGTCTTAACATATTATTCCCCTTGGGAGTTAAGTTATGCTCTTCTAAAAAAAATTGAAACTATGAAGTCATTAATTGATTCCCTTGTGACATTAAAAAAATATGATGTAGTTAGTTTACAATTCCCAGGAGAGATTTAAAAAAAAAAAATTTTTTTTCACAAAAGTTCTCTACAAACATTCCTAAATGCGTACAAACAAACACAGAGACAGAATACGGCTTTTATTATATAGACGTGTAAACTTAATCAAATTTTTCAAATTTCAAATGCTTGCCAGACTTTACACACAGTATCAGTTAACTGTGAAAAGTGATATGAAATATTATCAAAATGATTTTAGAAATTTTACCAGTTTTTAATTACCTAACTTACGTGAGTTAAATTTTGCGTGGATTAAATTTCGTTTTTTCACGATTTTTTTCCACGCGAATTGCATTTTTTTTGAATAGCCTAAACGCAAATTTCGAGTAGTTTGCTTAAAAAAGCTACTCTGGACAAGAAAAATAACGCCCAATACGGGTTTAATTTTAGGAAAACAGGTATTTTTTAAGTTGTCACTTTACATGTCGTTTGAACATTTAGATATATATTTACTGATCATTATCACTTTTATGTGTAAAAGATACAATTCGATACTAAATTCTTGTTAACTTTATTGTTTTGAAAACATGTTAATTACTGTAATGAAATTTATAGACCCCAAAAAAGTCAAAACTTCTTTGCACTTCCGAAATTAAATTCACGCGAAATCGTTCAAAATGTGACAATTCGAAAATTAAATTCGCGCGAAAATGGGCGTTAACGAAATTAAATTAAAACCACGCGAAAATTAATCCACGTAAGTTAAGTCAGTGTGATTATTTTGATATTTTTGAAAGGTTATCTCTTCTAATTTCTAATTTCCTTTCTTTTCATATTTAGTTTTTCGTTGATCGAGTTGAGGAGTTACTACAGTCTAAAATATTGCACATGAAACGTTTGGCCAGATTTTGCAGTCATACCAAAGAAATGGAAACCGTTTACCCAGAATACCAAAAAAGAATAAAGTATGGATTCTTTATTTAATCTTTTTGAACCCAGTTTATTCAATCGTCATTCATTTAAAATCAAATAGCATTTAAGTCATATAATAATATATTGTTAACAAATGCATATGTGTTTAGATTTGACTTTCCAACCTGAACTATATTGTACTCAAATTTTTGGCCGATTTTTTGTTATTCAATTTGTAAAATTTACTCAAAGGTTCTGTAGAGGAATGATTTTTATTGAACTAGCACGCAGTTATCAATCAGAAATTACTTCTCCGCTGAACTTCCCAAATCCTTCAGAGAATGTAGAATAGCCAGACATAATTATTATTTTTTCAACAGTGAAATACTCTTGGAATGCCAAGATGCTGCAGATAGGGCGAGTAGATTGTCTGAATGCTGTGAGCCTTTGGTCACGAATTCCACCATTCCAAACTCCATTATTCGCAACGAGGATCTTGCTATATATACTAGATGGCTTGTATACTATTTTCATTCGACCAAAAAGATTAAAAACTTCGTCAAGGTATATATACTGTATTCCCTCAATGTCATTTACTCTCTTCG
This sequence comes from Mitrocomella polydiademata, assembly GCA_036023255.1. Classification (NCBI taxonomy): domain Eukaryota; kingdom Metazoa; phylum Cnidaria; class Hydrozoa; order Leptothecata; family Mitrocomidae; genus Mitrocomella; species Mitrocomella polydiademata. The sequence goes on from JAYRBV010028271.1 coordinate 3,369, forward strand.
GGAAATTTACAGGAAATATTACGTTGGTGAATGAACATTGTGTGCCCTTTATAAAGTACTAGTTAATATCACGTGATATTTAAAGTATTTCCATCGAAAGTGAATTTGTGGGCGAGTGGTTTAGACGCTGTAGTATCTGGTCCTAGGCCCAACGCCGCCAGGCTTTCAGTGGCTAAAATTGCTTATAACTTCTAATTCTATAAGACTTCTTGAAGTTGTTTTCGCGAGGTTGGCATGGCCCTCGTTGTTAGCAGTGCTGCATGACGGAAGTCATCCTGGATAAATAAATGTGTTCAAATAACGATGGTAATCTCATTTTGAATAAAAACCTGAATAAACTAAATTACCATTCTTGCCAGACTCAATCATTTAAATTCCAATTTTTTAGTTCATTGAATGGGTTCCACAATCGAACTTCATGTTTCTGCAGGAGGCAACTAATCCTCCATCTTCCAAACATATATCAGCCGCCTCATCACCAAGGGGACAACAAGGGCGTTCACTATGGAAGAAGGATGAAAAAACAGCAATCAAAACTGTCCCACAGGAAGAACAAAGTCCTCTACCTAAATTCAGTGCCAACGTCAAGGATTTCTCACAACTATTGGATACCTTACTGGCGCATTACTCCATTGATATGGTTCGTATGTGCATTCAATTTATACCAACGTCAATTGCTAAACATTTCGGACACTTTGATTTTTGTGAAAGCCTTGTTATCCAAAATATGGATTTGTAAAATATGTAACAAACAATCAATTATTTTCTCTGGGTACATTTTCTTTGTGAAATGTTTGGGTTTGGAAATCTTGGTACTATTGGTGTTAAAAGCGTGAATTCTATTAAACTTCTCCTCCCTAGATTTTTCATTGGGATCTTTTTATATCTATATAATAAAAGCCGTATTTTGTATCTATCTTTGTACGCATTAATTGTACTCGAGCTGTGGGAGAAATAATTTCAACATTTTCAAAAAAAAATTTGGCCCAAATATTTTTGCAAAAAAGAATGTTTTGGCCAATTTTTTTTTTTTTTCATTCCTCCAATTCATGTAAAAAATTTTTTTTTTTTCTTCCTACAATAATTTTTTTTTTCTGGCGCGTTCTATCGACGGGCAAAAGCAGTGTCTCTTCAGCGTCCTTGCGACGCTGGTTTACCAGCTAGTTTGTTATAATTTTCATAAGTTTAACTATTACTAGTACTGGTACCTGCTATATTCTAATCAATTAATGAAACTAGTCCTGTAGCATTTACTTTGCCCACTGTTTATTCATAGCGATGCGATCAAATTGAAAATCCATCGGATGAAATGGACATGTATAATCTAGTTCTTCGCAAATTCAAACATACACATTACAAGCAAGAACAAGACAGGTATTTCCCGATTTATGATTCGGAATCTCCAGAAAGCTCAAAGGTAATTCTCTATATCAATTATATATTCTTTCCATAAATTATTTTGTTCATAGAAACCCCTTACAAAATTCCCAACTAGTACTTGGTAACTACGGGCATGGTAAATCCTGGAATATACTTCTTCCGGCAATCTCAAGAACTTTTTTTATTTACCACTCAGTAGTTGATATGGAGACCTTTCGTGTTAATTTGAAGGTATTTTGTCCTAATATCTCATCGAATTCAATTCTTTGTAGAGACTAATAATACTAATAGTTCTATTCCAACCTTTCTTACTCCGATAGGTTTTTTTAAACTACTTCATTATGTTTAATTTTTTTCTTTTGAAATATAGGTTATTGACGAAGAGAGTGTTTTAACGTTTAAAAAGGAGAGTAACTGGGTACCATTTTTCCGAATTACACCTGAAATTTACTGCACCCAAAAGTCTCTTATCACCAAGCTGAAGGAACAGAACAAAATTGACCAGTTGATGTTGATACAATCCAGAATATTGTGTGTGAAATCGTTCGATAAGGTACTGTACCTACTCAAGGAACACGCTAAACAAATCGACAACTTGGTTAAGACGGTTCCAACCGCGGTCGGTTCGCATCGACGTGGTAGAAGTACGAAGGATGTATGGAACAACGTATTCAGTTTCAAAAGGTTAGCATGAAGTTTCTCAATTTAATTTCATGGTCCTGTTTTTGTTCATTCTTTCGGGTTTTTTTTGTTGGTTTTTTTATGAACTTGGGTTTACATGTATACCTCGTTGCAACTCAGATCATTCCTGAGAATTTGAACGGAAATTTAAGAAGTAGAATTTAGTCAGAGTATGTTGCAGCAACGTTAAATTCAACTACGTCCGTAGTATCCCCGTTGACAAAACCATCGAGTCGAAAAAAATACACGGTTTGCGACCATCACACGTCTCAAAACAAAAGGTTTCAGATTTACATGTGTGATGGTCACACGCCACGCCACGCCACATTAGTTTATGACATAAAAACGTAAAGATTTTTTATTTTTTTTTGCGATCATCATACTTCTGGTAAGATTTATGGCGTGCGTGCGTCATTCATGTGAAGGCCTGCATCCACATATACATTTCGAGAATTTTGCCTGTTCATCTTTAAGTAGAGTATATTATCATAAACGTAACTAGATCTTATGAATTTGGATAAATTTTTGACGCGTGTAGGAATTCAACAGAGGTACTTGGTTACGACGAATTGATGCAAGCCGATGGTTCCTCAGAGAAAAAAGATGGCGGAGGAAACAATGAGTTCGACATCAGTGAAGCTGTACAAAAGCTCGGCTTCGACGATGACGATAGCAATAAAACTCATTCCTTTTCTGGTAATGGCGGCGTGTTGTCATTGATACTGCTCAGACATCTGAGAATAAAAGACCTCAGGCAGCTGGTAAAACTTTCTTGTTATTTTTATGAAAGCTACACAAAGTAGTTTTTGCAACGATTCGCTGGAAAGACGATTAAAACTTTCTTCCCCAAACTCTCACCAATTCATTTCGACTGAAATTTAGACTATTGATTCAATTTCACAAACTAGAAAACGAATTATGCCGTTTGAAATCTGTTCACGTGACTTACGTATGCTGTACAGACCAGACTCGTTTATTTTTTCACTTTGACCGACTTCACACACTTTTAATCATTGCTTTCGAATTAATTTGATTGTCTGACAGGAGAAATTGGTACTTTGTTTTCTGAGCCTCCCTTTTTCTTTTTTCAGTCGCTGAACATTCTCAATTATTTTCGATCCGTCGAAAGAACTTTGACCATAAATGATGTCGGACTCTCTATGAAGGAGAGTGAGATCCCTTCCTCCAAATACCAAACCGACAACGGTGGAGTATCGCACGGCATTGGCAGCCATCAATACCTTCACAACACTCCAGTTGATTACGTCATCGATGCCTTTAGTACGTTACAGGATTTGGCCATTGAAAACTACGACGATTATTATAGCTTCAAGGACAACTTGGTTCACGTTCAAGATGAAAAGGGTTGGTTTGTCATGTACGATGAGACGCTAAATGATTTCAAGTAAGTTTGGTTTGATAGAGGTTGGGTAGCTCAGTAAGAAGGATAGGTTCCCGATCGAAAGGGACGATTTATTTCGAAGATGACAACGAGTAGTTTTTAAAAAGGTTGTGAAGCATTTCTCAGGTTGCTAGCAAAAGATTACTAAATCTGGAAGTCTGTTTATCTACAACTAATCCGCACTGGTCCGTATAGTTTCACATAATTCCGTACCGATCCGCACCTGTAGATCTTTAGCTGTAAACTCGAAAGATCATATCGAAAGAAGAGAGAGAACACCAAACAAAAGTCAATAGCGTGAAGAGCTTACTAACACGGGGCCCAAAAGCTCAAAATTGAGAAGGTCGTTCCGGAAACGTAGTTACAAGCGTCTAACCTAAAAAACCATATACTTACAAATAGTAACAAATGCAGCCTACCAAATCATAGCCAACCCAGTGTGTACATGGTTAATTGCAAATGCGGAAAACGACATATCGGTGAAACTTCGTTAAGAGTATCATCAAGGCTAGAACAGCATAAGAAAACCATAAAATTGGGACTTAACAGGAATCTCAAGCCATGCAGAATTTTGTAAGAAAGGCTTTGAATGGCCGGAAACAACTAAATGAAAATTGAAGTTGGTATAATATTTGAACTTTAAAACCAGATATTGTTGAAATCTAAAAGGCTCGTTATTTTTCTATTACCAAAAAAGTTTTATTTCGATATGCTTGCCTAGATGGCACCTCATGGAGAAAATGCAAACAATTTGATAAGAAATTTTTATTTAAACAACAAAATTAATATTACAAAAAACACTTGTGAAAAAGTTGGTAAAATGGAGGCACTACGCTGAAAATTATAAAAAAAGTTGACAATAAATCACATAATTAAAGTGGGTACGAGCTCAGAATCAAAAGGTCTCTGATTTAGTGAATACAGTTTCAAGATGGTTGTACATTTTGAAAACGCCGTGTGAAGAGCATTTGCAGCTTCCTTCTTTCTTCTGGAAATTCAGTTTGAATGGCACATCAAAATGTAGTATGTAAACAGTCGCCTTACACACTGTTGTGTATGCTGCATCTGCCGTGCACGTGTACTCAACATCAGGGTGGCCTCTATCAATGAACATTACTGTTTCCCACTTCCCTACAACGTAAGGTGGTGGGAATAGTTCTTCTGAGATTTTTCCGTCAATAACCTGAGGTTTGCTTCCACTGAAAAGTTGTCCAATACCCATGTCCAATATATCTGCGTGTGGAACACCGCTCGTGTATTTGTACTCAAAATTGGTCTTCACTTGGTTGGTGTTTTTTCCGTCCAAACGGAATTTAATGGTTCCTTGATTCTTGACTGTGTATCGTTGTGTGTCAAAGACGTGTTTACCGGTTTGCTTGCCTTGTTTTGTGAAATATTCTATCGCACCGTTCCATGACTTGTCGATTTTAACATTTGCACAGCAATCGTTTACCGCCTTTGCTTCCGTGCTGGAAAAAGCAATGATAAAACGACTAGAGAAGCAATAAGAAAAACTGTCTTCATGTTGTTGATAATCATGTAAATGATTGAAGTTTTGGTTGAAAAACTGTTCCTTTTATAGCCTCCTGCAGACTATAAATCACATCATATTACATCAGTATAGTTCAAAGTAATTGTCAATGATATTGTTTTAAACAACAAGTGCGCATTGACGTAAACAAGATTCCACCCTCGATCTCAGTGTACCCTTTACCTTTTTGACGATAAACAAACTAAAGTGTACCCTGGGAACGAGGTTAAAATTTAAGTGCCTAGTTTCGAAATTCAAAGGTGATTTATTTTCGGAAGAGCGGGGGAAGCTACACACAGAAACAGGTTCGATTTGTTTATATTTTAGTGACAGTTTAGGTTTGTGACGATGCCTTACTGTTTGTTTATATTACAGGTTAGTGAGGGTGCCTTACTGTTTGTTTAGATTACAGGTTAGTGACGATGAAATAACAATAGTTCTGTTAACTTTGTTATCAAAACATTGTATACGATAATCTTGTTGTACAGGTTATCTGGAAAAAAGTAATCCACCTTATAAAATATGGTACCACAATAATTAATGTGAATTTATGTCAATATTGCATAGATTATCATAAACAATACTAGTCATTGGATAAAATATATAACAACGCAATGTCATTGGTTAAAATATATAACAGCGCATTGGTTAACAAATAACAATCAAATTTTGAGTGACAGTCACATTTTTTTTATTTTAAGGCGAGTGTGACGTCTTTGGGTATACTAATAACTAGTGAATAAATAGTGATTGTTTTGCGGGTCCATTCGGAAATAAATCGACTTGGCGGAGGTTGATTTATTCTAACACCCCCCAGAAATCTCAACATCTACATGTGCTATTGAGTTGAAACTTTGACCAGTGGTAGACCTCCATAGATGATGAAGAATGGAACCAATTTTTAACGATCACGTATTTTGAGTGTATTTTACAGACCAACATGTTTAGTGAAATACGGACCAGTCTGTAAAATACCAACCAGTTGCGTGAGCATAACTAAATGATGTCATTCAATTTCTTTTGATGGTCTACCTCCTTACCAAGCTTGAATTATTTTACCTTTGTAGAACCTGAGATAATGACAATATGACGTAATTCTATTGTTAGCAACCTTTTGTTGACATGCTGATAATAGTGACGACTTCACTTCACGTGTATCATTAAATTTGATAAAAATTGTTTATCTAATTCTAATCCGTTCAAAAGTTATTTTTACAAATCTTTATAATTACTAATCCGGTGTAAAAATTCCTTTCGCAATATTCGGTAAAAAATTCAAATTCAAGCTAAAGATCTTTTAGAATTTGAAGCACTTTTGAAATTTAAATATCCTAATCATATTCAGATTTCATTAACCTGCATGCAAATTTAGTACTACCAAATTTTGAAAAACAAAATTAAAGTCATTAAAACCAATTTAGACTTTAATTTATTTTCATCTCGAATTTTTATTTTCGATTTAATAACTCGGGATTTTTATTTTCGTATAATTTTCCGAGTGATTAAGATATGACGTCATAACCTTTTAACTCGGAATTTTAACTCGGGAATTCCGAGCCTCAGACTAAGGCTTTAATAATCTTTCGCTGGCAACCTGCGAAATACTTCGGCCTCTCACTCGGCAAAAAAATTAAAAAAATGAGATTTTCCTGGAAAAAGCAAAAAATAGCAAAAAATATTGAATATGCATATTAATTTTAATCAATAAACGTTAATTAATATGTATATAGTAGTTTTGGATTTACTTTATAATGTTTTCTTAGATTTATTAGATATAGATTTAATATAAAATTGTATTTTTCTTAGCAGCTATGAGCTTAGACTAGCTTGCTAGTCGGTTTAGCGGCGTCTTAACGGCGGATAACGGCGAAAATATGGGGTCCTTAAAGTAGCG
>JAYRBV010028293.1:0-10254 GCA_036023255.1 Mitrocomella polydiademata
GGTGTATCAAAAAAAACCTTCTCAAAACAATAGAAATCCATTGTTAAAAGTAGATTTTTTTTTATACACCCTGTACAACAAGAGTGAAGCAACAATCACCAGATGGAAGAGCTGAGGTCGGACGTGAGAAGAAAGGGTATCCTACTAAATTCAACCGATCCAGATTCAAAACATTAAAACATTCAAAATGACATCAAAAATTCATTCATCCTCATCAAAAACTATATAAAATCAGCGAATGATTTCAAGATCAAAGCAGAAATGAGAGCTGACAGAGCAGCCGAAGAAGATAAAAATCTAAAGGAAAGATCCATGCTGTTCATTTTAAACCACATCATTCGCGAACTGGACGAGCTTGAATAGGAATTCGCAAGAGATGTAAGTGAAGCCTCTGATGACGACTTTGTAAAGTGGAGCATCGACCTTCAACTTCAGGTGAAAAAATTCGATAGATTAGCTGATAATTACAAAGACGCACTTCAGTCACCAATCAGTGATACGGAACATCTGATTCTTATCAATCAAATCGGTGAACGCTACGAAAAGCTCAGCTCCACGAAGATAAATTTTGTCAAATCAGTCAAGGATGAAGTATCAACACGAGAAATCGACAAAGATCGCAATTTCAATAAAACAACCCTCAACATCAAGCTCGACAAATTCGCTGGCTACGAAAGTAAAACAGACTTTTACACCTTTCGAACCGACTTCGAGAAAATTCATCTTCAAGCAACACCCAAGCGTTTATTGCCGGACTTACTGAAGAACAATTTCCTCGCTGATCCTGCATTATTGCTTGTCAAAAACCTCGACGATATCAATGCAATATGGGGTCGACTGAAGGAGGCATATGGCAATCCAAAAACAATGCTGTTGAAGAAACTACATCAACTTGTGCATTTGGACCTGAGAGAGAGCAAAGCTGACAAGGCAACCAATGACCTCAGTAAAGTCATCAACCTTATATACGAACTCAGAAAACTTGCACGTACTCACCACATAGAAGAGCATCTACATTACGGTGATGGGTTGATGAAATTCTACAAAATCCTCGGTAACAGAAAGACAACGAAATTCCTGTCAACTATCTGCGATCAAGACTTGAATCAGCCACAGATATGGGAGAAGCTCGTATTGTTTCTTGAAAAGGAAAAAAAGATTCAACAACAAAAGCTGCTCATCGAAGAATGCCAATGCCTCTTTCCAGGGGCACGTCAAGACACTGGCAAACACAATGAAGGAAAGTGTCAACGATATTTTACCTGCAAGCATCTAAATCACTCAACCTCCACAATCAAAACCCACGTCTTGGTTTGCGATCAGCACAAACACACTCAACAAAACATGGACTTGTTGGAATACTACAGGTCAAGATGCATCACCAAAATCCAACAACTCTCAGACTTCTCCAAGGAAATCTGTCTATCGTTCCATTCATCCAATCAAGATGTTCAATTTGATGAAGCAGATAGAGAAGTCTACATGCTCCAAACAATCAACATTGAAGGACAAAATTACATCTTCGACGACACCGGCTGCTCAGACTTTGTGGTACGCCATGAAGCAGTGACACGTCTTGGTGATCGCGCGACTCAACTATGTTCAAAACCTGTTTCAATGGGAGGTGTCGGTGGCATCACTGCAAGCTCAACAAATGGGATCTACACTGTCAACCTGCCAATATCAAGCAAACAAGATGCAGTTCTCACCGGTGCATGTCTTGATCAGATAACCGCAACATTTCCTTATTACCCACTCCAAGGAGGTGTTGAGAACGACATTCAGCTGGAAGCAACACGGTGGAGACATTAACAAACTACCAGCATTGGAACGCACACTGGGGGACCTGTCGACTTCATGACGGGAATCAAGTACCTGCGATACTTTCTAAAATTTGTGTATCAGTTACCTTCTGGCTTGACAATTTACAGATCAATCTTCAAAAATTCTGATGGAACCTACGGCGTCATTGGAGGTCCCCATAAAGTGTTCACCGAAATCGAGAAGACGTATCACCTCACAGCGACGAAGTTCATCACCAGTCAACTAAACTCGTTACGAAATGGTTACAGCATCAACCCTGATGTGAAACTCCTTGGTTATCGTGACGAGAGACACAATCACGATGTACAGACGAATCAACAACAATATTATATTCAAGTTCAACATTTCAAGCCAAGGTGTTCATTCAATATGAATCTGTAGGCTCAGAAATAACCTATAGATGTTTAAGTTGTCGAAACTGTTCTACTTGCAAGAAATAACCAGAAGAAGAAGTCGTCAGCATACAAGAAGAAATCAGGACAGGAACAGGACTTAATAAACCGTTCCGTCACCGTCAACATCGACAATTGCACAACTGTCGATGCACTACTACTGATGCATGATCCACTTATGACGCTGGCTCCGAACCGTGACATTGCACTTCGTGTTTATCTGCAAGAGCTCAAACGACTTGAGAAACATGCGAGTGAGAAGGATGACATCATCAAATCAGAACAGAAACTTCAGAATCTTCAATACGTCGAATACGTCAAGAACCTTCCTGAAAAGACTCAACAGATGCTGAATTCCACTCCAATCAAGAACTTCATTCCGGGGAGAGCAGTGTGGAAAGGCTCCTCAATATCAACACCGTGTAGGATTGTTTTCGACGCCTCAATGCCAACACCAGGTGGTCATTCACTCAACGACATCTTGGCTAAGGGCTGTAATAACATGAACAAACTCCTGGAAATCTTTCTGCGTTGGAGAGGACATCGGGTAGTTTTCCATACCGATATTCAAAAGATGTACAACTCTGTCAAACTTCAAGAAGATAACTGGTGCCTTCAACGATATTTATGGCAAGAGCAACTTACACCAAACCAACCACCAGAAGAGAAAGTAATAAAGACCCTCATATATGGAGTCAAGTCAAGTGTCCATCGAGTCATCATCGAAGACGTTTATGTTGACGACTGCCTGTCTGGTGAATCATCATATACTGAAACCATCAAACTCACAGATGATATTGAAAGAGTCCTCCCGTATGGTGGTTATACATTGAAGGGTGTTACCCTGTCTGGGGAATCACTACAGAAAAACTTTCTTTCGATGGCATCACCATTTCAGTTTCAGGTGCTAAATGGCATTCTAAAGAAGATCTTCTGTCCCTCGACATCAAGGAATTAGATTTATCCAAGAAGTATCGTAGAAAGATCATCAAAAGTATCAAAGAGGTTCCAAGTAAGCTGACCCGACGTATATGCACCTCAGAAACTGCAAAGATATTTGATATGTCTGGACTCTTCAGTCCAATAACAGCGACACACAAGATGGACCTCCACGACCTCGTTCAACTAAAACTTTCCTGGGATGATGCAATTCTTGACAACCTACGTAACCTGTGGATATCACACTTTGAACTCATATCCAAATTAAAAGACCTGACATACAGAAGAGCCATTGTCCCTGATAATGCGACATCACTGAAAATCAACACATTGGACTTCGCAGATGCAAGCCAATCACTGATATGCTCAGCCATCTACGTTCGTTTTCCAATACCATTCGTGTCAACTGATTTTTTCGCGATCAAAACTTGTTCCTGACAACACATCTCAACCAAGAGCAGAGTTATCAGCAGCAGTCCTCAATGCTCATACAGGGGAGATCGTAAAAAGAGCATTCAAGCAAGATCGCGACTCATACAAATTCACTGATAGTCAGATCACACTGTATTGGATTTGCAACGAAAAGCGACCACTGAAACAATGGGTCAGAAACCGAGTTATTGAGGTCCAAAGATCCAGCAGCAAGACAGATTGGTGGTATATCAAGTCGTCCGATATGATTGCTGACCTCGGTACCAGACGCAACCTATCCTTAGAGATACTAAAACCTGATTGACCTTGGTTTAAAGGCTATGAATGGATGACAAAATCAGCATCAGAGTTCCCAGCACTTTCATCCAAGGATATATCGTTGAATTAAGCAGAACAACAAGAAGTCAAGAAAGAAGTTCCACAAGACTGTCAAGTAATCATGCCAACAGTCAACTTCGTGAATGCTATTCCAAGTCAAGTTCGTGATAGATATGCATTTTCTTCATACATGATCGATCCCAACAAGTACAGATTCACAGTCGTCGTTCGTATTCTTGCCATCATGATCAAATTCGTCAGGAATCTCAAATGTTTCACATCAAACAAGTATTATCGCACACGTTCAACTCAATCAAAACGACGTCAAAATCTTGTCCTCACTGATGAATTGTTATCTGAAGCTAAGATGTACTTCTAAAGAAAGGGGACATTGGAAGTCAAGCAGTTCACTCCACTCTTAAAGTACGTCAACCTGTCAAAAGAGAAAGATTGTATGCTTTATCACACAGGTCGTATCCTTCCAACTGATTCAGTAACGATTATAGGCAAAGCAACACAGTCAATGATCGATCTTTAGCCAACCTCGTTTTTCGTACCAGTGTTAGACAAGTATTCGCCCATCTCCTATAGCATCATTAATGACGTTCATTGGAATCATGTGACCGTTTCTCACAGTGGTGTCGAGACAACTTGGCGATATGTACTAAAGAAAGTTTTCATTGTCGAAGGACGTCATCTAGTAAAGTACGTACGCTCAACATGTGAGAGATGCAGATATTTGATGAAACGAACCATCGACATTTGTATGGACCTACATTTGAACTTGTCAATGTTATCAATGTTACAAAAGATAGTTTCAAATCAATTCAATTATTTCAATTCCCCAACACTTAGGCCCTGATTATATGAGCGGGTTTACTCGGTGCTGGCCTGTTTTCAGCCCGGTACCAACCCACTATTATATGGAAAATATTGGGGTGAGCTGAAACCGCGCCAACCCGTTTTCATCCCGGCACCAACCCGCTATTATATGCTTCCTGAAACTTTGTCACTTTGTATACAGTGTGTTCTTAGGCCATTTGTCAAAATTACCTACGAATTTGCTTGAAAAATATACTACAAATTAAAATTGTAATCACCTTCGAACCTCAAATAGGATTGATTTCATACTTTTACCAGTTGTAGGTATTATTAAAGGATTTTAGAAAATAGTAAATGTTTTTTCAAAATTTGATGACATCATCATTTATGACGTCAGCAAAAAAGATTTACGTCATTCAACTCAGTTTATGATGGAGATACTATGTAGAAAATTTCATGTCTTTAGCCATGTCTCTATCAAAAGTTATCAAGGGGTGGTGGAATCCACACCCCCACCTCCCGGGTTATTTGAGGGAAACTCTTTGAATTTCAAGGTGAGAATCTTTAAATTTCTCTCTCGCTACTTATATAACCATCTGTTGAGGCCGTTTTCCACTTGCGTTTTTATCGTATGAAGCGAAGCAAAATGTAAACAAAAAGGATTTTTCGATACGAAAAAGGAGTAGGATCGGATCCTATATTTTCTTTTCTGTTTGTCACGAAAAAAGTCGCTTAAAAAAAGAACCAATCAATTTTTTAGATATTCCAAAACATTGGCTTCGATTGGTTGACAAATATTCAAGTGTCACTGCAATGACTTCTTAAGAGAAGTCATAACATTGAAATGCATCAGTACGTGCGACTTTTTTCGTACGATAAAAAGAGCAAGTGACAACAGCCTTTAGACTTCTCTTTTTACAATATATAATATTCACGTTTTTTCATCGATATAAACTCATTTTAAAATGTTTCCCATATATCATAACATATCATTAGCCTTGGGAATAAAGTTATTATATTTTTTAAAAAGTGTCGATTTACTATAAAGTCATTAAAATTGATTCCCTTGGGACAGTAAATGGGAGAAAAAAATATCATATATAGTTTAGAATTCCCAGGAGAGTTTAAAAAAAGCTTTGTTTTTAACGAAAAATTCTCTACAAACACACAGCTCGTCTACCATTTTGGAATGCGTACATAGATACAAAATACGGCTTTTATTATATAGACTAATGGTTCCCAGCGTCGCAAGGACGCTGAAGAGACTGCTTACGCATAATGCATAATACCTGTCGTTAGGACGCACGCCTTCGTACATTCCGCACAAAAAAAAAAAAAATTGAAAGAATTTTTTTTTTTACATGAATGGAATGAAAAATAAAACAAATTTTGGACCAAAAAGATTTAAGCCAAAAAGAAATTTCGCAAAAAAAAGAAATTTTCACCAAAAAAAAATTTCGGATTAACTTTTTTTTTTTTTGAAAACGTTTGAAATTATTTATCTCACAGCTCGGGCTACCATTTTTAAAAGTGACACACACTGAAAGACAGAATAGTGCTTTATTAAGATACATTTGGTAATCTCTTCATAAAATTTTATTTATCAGTTGTTTGATTGAAGAAAACTTTATTAAATATTTCTCGAGGAGAAATGTATGTTCAAACGAGCTATCATCTTTTTGTTTCTTTCGCCAGAAATGGTGGGTAACTTTGCCGAATGGAATCTAGCGCCCGCGCTCTTGTTCGCTCGGGTATTCTTTAAAATACGAACGTTTCATAATGATAACCCTAGTTGTTGAGCGGATCACACAAAACGTGTTTTGGTACTTTTGGTTGGTTTTATGGCAGTGGTCAGTGGTGGATGAGAAACATTAGAGGTTTATTAGAATCTTAATTCTCAATCTTTTCAAGTTAACAGCATAAGTAAAAAGCTATTTAACTGAATTTGCAAAGATTAGGCTCCTTCTCATCTTTTGCAACATATAAAAATAAACTTTGTCGTGGCTGTGGGTGGGCTGATGCGTGATGGGGAGGGAGGGGTTGTCACAGTTAGTGTTTACTACAGTAACAGTGTCAGTCAACCTCGTTCCCAGGGCTTTTCTCCGCTTTTTTATTTTTATGACGACGCGGGAGATGGCCCTGGCACACTCTGGCAAAAATCTTCTCTTACGTATTATGATTATTCCAAAGTTTCTCCTGCAAAAAAAACCTCTTTTCTTGGTTTATTGGATAAAAAACCATGTGTAAGAGGGTGCTGTTGATTTTATACTTAACACATATTATTATACATCACTCGTCGTTTTCCCAAAGGGCTATTAATGATTATTAATAGCCTTTTGTTAAAGTTTGGTAGCTCATATTAAAAACGTATGCTTTCGAATTTCTTGCATTATAAATAAAAGATCTTTTTTATCAACATCAGATAATTTTTGTTACGTTATTTCAATAAAAAAACTGCAAACATATTATATTTGTATAGATTAAGATATTTCTAGCCAATCACGACGCAGAACCGGTCAGAGTTGTCCAGGGCCATCTCCCGCGTCTTCAAAAATAAATAAAAAAGCGGAGAAAAGCCCTGGGAACGAGGTTGGGGTTTTTGGTACAAATGTCAAAAATTGTTTTTGCGATAACCTACAAATGAATTACAATTAGAGTTTGAAACTTTGCAAGAGTGTTAATTATAACAAGGAAAACATGCTGATATATGTAAAATAAAAAATTACGTCATATTTCCATAATGGCGCGATCAATTATTTTTTACTTTCTTAATTGCTTATTATTATTATTATAACAACGTACAAAGATCAAGTTTTAGATATTCTTGAGCTCTCTATAATAATAAATGTTTCTTTTTTAAGGATCAACAACAAAGAAGTTTAAAAAAATAGTTATCAATCATCAATTATAAAATTCTTGTTTGGAGGAAATTTGTTTTCAAACTAAGTTTGAAAATCAAAGTCTTGTTTTTAAGGTGATGCTCTATCTTATAAAAAAAGAACGTACGAGTTTTCATTTACCCCTTATTTATTTAATTTGTGCTTTTACTTGTGAGTTGTTTCTCGCTTTTTCCGAATCCATTTCCCGATAAATTCCCGAAAATTCCTTTCGAAGAGCAAGGGGAGTATTTTTCTTACATTTTATTTCAGCATTCACTTTCATTCAAAGATCTATTAGTACAGATAGTAAAGAACGTTAATGTGCGAATAACTCAACTTCGAACAGATACAAATAGTTTGAATAATAACCATTTTGGCAGAATGTTTATGCTGTACGTAGCGTAGGTAGGTAGCGAGTGAGTTTTAAGCTACAGCAAAGTATTCATTCTAGCTACCTCCATGTTAAAGAAGATGCTAGATTTTACAAAAGAAATAGGGTGTTGATGTGTTGATTTTTGAGTGAAACGATTATATAATGACTTATAAAAAAACAACGAAAGTTTTCAATATTTTGGACATGTTTCGACATAAGCTTATGTCATCTTCAGCTATGAAAGATACATTTTACGTGTCAAATATATAATCTATAAATTCTCAAGACAATATTAAAAATTTGATGATCCGTGTAATATTAAACATACTATTAAATGTTTCAAAAAACAATAATATGAATACAAAAGAAAGCGTAATGACTTATCATAGTGAGTGTGTTTACAGAAATGTTACATTCAAACTCTTGAAAATGATGCGATGGTATGATGGGATGGCAAAGGTGTTTTTAATGATGGTTCCCTGGCCCTGTCTGGTTCGACCACGTTGGATATGACTTATGGTGGACTTTCTACTCAACTTACATCAGAGGGATTTATTCAAGTGAATTAATTGGTAATAAACCTCAGTCAAAAACTAATAATAACAATAATAATAATAATAACAATAATAGAAATGTACCTTTCTCATCCCACATCTCATCATAAGGACAGATGGTAACCAAAATTTCAAGGCACTAGCACTTTCCAATCTTGCTGCAATTTGGCCAGGAGAAAGCAAATAGCCAAAAAGAGTTACTAGAGAAAATCGCGATTTAAAGTTTGACGTCAACAAAAACTCAAAAGAAGCCTCCGTACAGCCTTTCGACAAATAATTCACTTCGAACCTATTGGTATAGGTGTGAGTGCCATACAGTAGCCCAGTCGTCTTTTACTGAATTACTAAAGAGCTTTAGGCTTAAGGCTCAAACGAAAGCGATAAACGCAAATCTGAAAATAGAAAAAGTCAGGAGATACGGAGAATAACCGACTATCATCTAATATGCCCGAAAAACAAAAGAAACTACACGAGATCAACTGCGAACAGGGATCTTTAATCTGGCTCAATATACCTTACCCATCATCAAAGAAGAAGGATACCACCATATCAAAATTCGATATTTCTCATGGTCTTTTCTGTAAAAAAGGAAGATTTGTGACGCTGAGGCACAACATGATTCGAGACATTACAGCAAATCTCCTTTCAGAAGTCTGCAAAGACGTCAAGATCGAGAAAATATTGCAACCATTGACCGGTAAACATCTGGCAACATACCACGATCGCCACCGATGAAGCAAGACTCGACGTCAGCGCAAGAAGTTTTTGGATACCTGGTCACAAGGTATTTTTTAACATAAAAGTTTTCAACCCAACTGCCAAAATATATAGTACCCAAAGCACTCTAAAAAGCTACGAGTTAAAGGAAAAGGAAAAGAAGAAATCGTACAACGAAAAAGTACATCAATGCGAGAGAAGTAGTTTTACACTATTGGTGTTCAACACACATGGCGGTATAGGGCGTGAATGCAGAAAATTTTACAACCGACTTGCGGCAATGATATACGAGAAGCGCCAACATTCGCATGCTCTCGTAACGAACTAGATCAATCGAAAAGGAAGTGTGTCAGAGGATCGAGATTGGTACGTGCACCAAATCGACAACCGTCTGAAACTTGTCAATTTCACAAGTTTATTACATTGGTTATCATTCTACATCAAAATTGAAAAGTGTTCCACCTTAACAAGTTTTGTAAATTTATTTCTGAAATCTTTAATTAACATTTACCCATAACATGTTGACTTGACTGTTGTGTTTGTTGAGTAGATACGATCGTTTTGATTGATGATTTTGGAATATTATTGTTGAGAAATTTCATATAATGTACAAATAAATTTTAATTTTGTAACTCTAGGGGCAGGGTAGGCGGATAGTGGCCCCCTTCGTAACTTTTGATATGATAGAGCATTTAGGTCTGAAATTGTGTACACTTATGCACATTCACACAATAAACAAAATAGTGGAAAAAAAATTCCAAGATGGCTGCCATTTTTTGCTGACGTCATCAAAATAAGTCAGAAAATCAAAATTTTCTTGAAAAAACCGACTTTTTTAAAATTGCATTCTAAAGAGTTCTAAAAACAATTTTAAAGTTCTGTTTTGATTTTATGAAAGGAAATACCTTAAAAACTAACATAGTTTCCGGGTTTTTTGCTGGTAAAATTTTCGTTGTCTTATGACGCGCCAGAATGACCATAAATCCAAAAAAAGTGACTTTCCA